>MU673691.1:47062-90926 GCA_026770625.1 Nicotiana glauca | reverse complement strand
CGCGTCCGCAAACCGAGGAGTCCCTTTCTATTCTCCGTATTAGTTTAGCCCTTCTGCATTTTCCTTATTGATAGACATTTCTGCAGTTAGAGATTTTTTTTTAAGTATCTCTTAGCTTGTGATTCATGGGATTCCGAGTTTTGGGAATTGTTCAGTTTTTTTTGAGATCATGTATTGGTATATGCCGAGCGGCATCTTAAATACTTCTACATTTGTTTATCTTCAGTTTTTATTAGTTTTCCACATTTTGTTCCTTTTTTCGAAATTGTTAGGCTTACCTAGTAGAGTAGAGACTAGGTGCTACCAGGACAGTTCACGGAGGGCGAACTTGGGTCGTGACCTAAATATACTAGCCTCAAGATACGCGCGTTGGACATGTACCTAAATTGAGTATTTAATATTAAAATTGACATAAATATTATACTAAATAATATATTTGAATTAAAACAAAATTTTAAAAAAAATATAAGTTCCTAAAAATAAAAAAATGTTAATTACTTGAAAATATATAAGCTACACATTCTTAGAAACCTTTTTGTCTAATACTGAAAAATGATATTTATCTCATTAATTCGTTTAAACAACTGTGATGTCACATCCCAACCTACCCCCTAGACGTGACTGACACTTAGCTAATACCATCCGTCAGACGAACCATATTTTTTTAGCTTATCCGTTAATTTGCAGTATTTGATTAATCAAATGAGTATCCAAATAATCTGACAATTAATGACGAACAATTAATATCTTAAAATATTATACTGAAACTCTAGCCCATATCCCACACTAGACCATGGAGCATCTAAGGAAATTATAAAAGACATTATATGAATAAATAATAAAGACTCTTTTGGCAGCCTCCACGAACAATGCGGCGGTCACCTCAATAACTGAATCAACTCTAGCGAACTCGTCAGCTATTAGCTCTGTTTTCACCAATATTATCTGCATGGACATGCAGGTAAGGAGTGAGTTATACATAAATATAACTCAGTAAGATCCTCGACCCGCCACTCTGAATACCTCTGGAACAAGTGTTAGAAAATATAAACACACAAAGAGCACAAAAATAATACGCACGGAAATCTTGCACCATATAATTACTTTATAAGGTCCAAACAATTATACAACGTCATACTAAATATATCTCAACACAATCTACACTAAGGACTTTTCATTAACGGCAATGTAGAAAATTAATCAAACACCCCAACGAGTCCACGACAGGATATACAATGCCCCAAATCTACCACGACGACATACACAATGCCTCAAATATATAACGGAGCATACACAATGCCCCAAATTTATCACGGCGGCATACACAATGCCCCAAATCTATCACGGCGGCATACAGAATGCCCCAAATATATAGTGGCGCAATACACAATTCCCCAAATCTATCACGGCGGCATACACAATGCCTCAAATATATATTACGGCAGCGAAGAAATAATTTCTAACGCCCAACGCCATAGCACAAGGTTACGTCACATCACACTACACTACAAATCACTTATTAAATAATTTTAACTTTTTACAAAATAATATATATTTGCGACTGGTCAAAGACCACCAATTCTGTCAAGCGCACGCTCGTTCCAACACATGGACCAGGCAGAAAAAAATATACTTTCAAAATGAATTTTAGAAACGCAAGCACCCAAAGCTTAAAGTCTCACTTACCTCGCTAATGGATAGTTTTCAAATATTGCAACTTTTAGAACGCCAACCAAACAACCTCCAATAGCCTAAATCTATACAAAATATTAATTAATGATAGTCAATTATGCTAGTCGTGATCAACTCTGAATATCTCTAACTTTGAATCTTAGAGCGGAATCTTAATATTCAAACCACAAAGTATCTTTTTATATTACTAGAATCATGTAATCTTTCATTTTAATATGTAGAGCAGGATCACCGAAGAAACTGCACCAATAAAGCAGTGCTTTTTCATAACACTGCAAATATTTTATAATTAATTCATGAGCGTAAGTTCGTCGCATTCATGACTCTATTAGTATTATTGTTTTTTTTCTTTTTCCTTCAGATCCTAATATAAGTTGATAACTAAATACATTAATTATTCTTCTCACTCTGTCATCAAAATAAATTCTAAAAAACCAAGAAATTGATTATTACTTCACGCTTTTAGTTGATATAGAAAAGAAAGTGTTACGACCCCAGTTCGCCCTCCGTAAACTATCGTGACAGCACCTAGTCCCTATGACTAGGTAAGCCTAACAATGCGGAAAATAGTCTAAACTTGCGGAATTTAATAGACAAAAAGTCATAATAACTGAATGGAACAATATGTAAATGCCGCTTGGCACATAAACACAACTTCAAATTCTGATACACTATCCCCAAAACCAGGAAACACATGGATCCACAAGCTAAGAAAGTACTACATAGCTCTAATCTCCAGAATGTCTAACAAGAACAGAAGTACAGAAGGACCAAATGCTAAACACAGGAATAGAAAGAGACTCCTTGGTCTGCGGACGCGGCAGATATACCTCGAAGTCAATAGAGCAGTTGCCTCACCTCAGGGGTAATAGGACTAAATAGAAGTACCTGGATCTGCACATGAAAAACATGCACAGAAAGGGCATGAGTACACCACAGCGGTACTCAATAAGTGACAAGCCTAACCTCGGTTGGGTAGTGACGAGGAAGGTCAGGGCCTTACTGAGATAAAATACAAGATATAATCCAATAGTGTGGAATAAAGCGGTATAATTAAGTGTGAACAACAGTAAAATAACTCAGTGTATGGAGAACAACAACAAGTTCACAGAATAACATGAATACAATGTAAACACTGGAGGAAAGACAATTTAGTACCAATAATACCAACCGGAAATCTCCAGGATATCGTCCTGAGTTCCATTTTCATTTCATCTGTCCAGTGGATCTCCCGGGATACCGTCCCGTAGTCCAACTATCAATATACAGGGGATCTCCTGGGAATCTAACCCGTAGTCCCAAATATAAATATGTCCAGTGGATCTCCCGGGATATCGTCCCGTAGTCCAACTAGCAATGTGCAGGGGATCTCCTGGGAATATAACCCGTAGTTCCAAATATAAATACCCAGTACTGAGGGAATCTACCAAGTGTATTTCCGTAGTTCCATATAATTGTATAGGGGGATCTCCCGGAAATCTAACCCGTAGTCCCAAAGTAAACAAACAAGGGGGGAAGCTCCCGAGAATCAAACTCGTATTCCCAATGTAAATACGCAACAAAAATAGAGAAATACTCAGAAAAATATCAACTTCACAATAAGGCAAATAAATAGTCTAGCCTAGCCTGCTGTACAGAATCCAGATAAGGCATGTTGAGCAAGTAAGTCAATTAAATCAATTAGACATGCTTCCATAGATTAACAGCAGACTTAAATTCCAAGTAGTACAACAAGAAAGGAAAATACAATTTAAGGCTATTTTAATGAAAAAGGATTTTTCAACAATTAGCACAAGTATGCGCTCGTCACCTCACGTACAGGGCATTTCAGTTACCACAATATCAATCCTAAGGAGAGAGTCCCCCACACAAGCCTAGACAAGCCACTTACCTCGAACAAGTGCAAGTCAACCCGAAACCACGCTTTTGCCACGAGTATCCGACTCCAAATGGCCCAAATCTATTCAATTAAACTGCATATTGTAAATAATACTTCAAGTAATTGATTCTACAATTAAATTCTAATCTAATACGCGAAATTATGTAAAATAACCAAATTGCCCCTCGAGCCCACATCTCGGAATCCGGTTAAATTTATATTTCCAGAAACCTAGCACTCTCACGAGTCTAACCATAAAAAAATTATCCAAATCCCATAACATTTCGACCCTCAAATACGTGATTCTATCCGGGAGGGTTTTCTAAATTTTTCCAACAAAATTCACTGATTCAATGCTAAAACTAGTAATAGATTCGAGTAATCTAACCAAAATTAAGTTAAAAACACTTACCCCGTTGTTTTCTCAGAAAATCTCCCAAAAATTGCCTCTCTCCGAGCTCCAAAACGTCAAAAATAGAAAATGGGACAAAGTCCCATTTTCATAACTTAACATTCTGCCCGGAAATTTTCTTCACGGTCAAGGCCTAGCGTTCGCGAAGCACAATTTGACGTTGACTATTTTTCCTTCTTCGCGAATGCGACTCCTTGATCGCGAACGTGAAGCTCAGCTTCCCAGTGCATCGCGAATGCGACCCCCATCTCGCGAACGCATAGCTCAAGACCACTCCCTTTCGCGAACGCGGGACCTCCTTCGTGAACGCGAAGGCCAAACCTTCAGCTTCGCTTCTCAGCTCTTCGCGAACGCGGGATGCACGTCGCTAATGCTAAGCACAACAGTCCAGCCTCGTTGCGAACGCAGAGGCCTTATCGTGAATGTGAAGGCCAAACATTCCTCCAGCCCCAGCTCCTCTTCGCGAATGCGAGGACCCACTCGCAAACGCGAAGAAGGAAACCAGAACTGACTGTTGTAGCATTTTTCTGCAATTTCCTAAGTTCCAAAAATGACCCGTTGAGCATCCGAAACACGTCTGAGGCCCCCGGGACCTCAACCAAACATGACAACCAATCCTAAAACATCATTCAAACTTCTTTAAATCTTCAAGATGCTACAAACAACATCAAAACACCTATTTTTTATCGAATTCAAGCCTAAGAATTTAAAAAACTCTAAAAATACTCTTTCGATCAAAAAGTCTATTAAACCTCGTTCGAATGACCTGAAATTTTACACATACATCCCAATAGAAATAACGGAGCTACTGCAACTTCCGAAGTTTCATTCCGGCCCTCGGATCAAAATCTCGCTATCGGACCGAAAACTTTAAAAATTCAACTTTCGGCATTTCAAGCCTAAATTAGCTACGGACCTCCAAAACACAATTCCTTCACACCCCTAAGCCCGGAATCACCTAACGTAGCTAACAGAACTATCAGATTTCCGTTCCAAGATCGTCTTCATATTGTTCCGACTATGGTCAAATTTCTAATATGTAAGTTCTCATTTAGGGACTAAGTGTCCCAAAACTCTCTGAAATTCAAAACCGAACATCCCAGCAATTAGAAATAGCAGAAATAAACTTGGGGAAAGCAGTTAATAAGGGATCGGGGCGTAAATTCTTAAGACTACCGACCGGGTCGTCACATCCTCCTACACTTAAACATTTGTTCGTCCTCGAACGAGTATAAAGACATACCTAAAGTGGTGAAAAGATGAGGGTAGCAGCTGTGCATATCCTGCTCGATCTCCCAAGTTGCCTCCTTGACCGGTTGACCCCGCCATTGAACCTTCACTGATGCAATGTTCTGTGACCTCAGCTTTCTAACCTGCCGGTCCAATATTGATACTAGCTCCTCAACATATGACAGGTCCTTGTCCAACTGGACTGAAGTGAAATCCTACATGTGTGATGGGTTACCGTGATACCTCCGAAGCATCAAAACATGAAATACCGGATGAACTCCTGCTAAGTTGGGAGGTAAGGCAAGCTCATAGGCAACCTCCCCAACTCGCCTCAATATCTCAAAAGGGCCAATAAACCTCGGACTCAGCTTCCCTTTCTTCCCAAATCTTATAACGCCTTTCATAGGCGAAACCCAAAGTAGAACCCGCTCCTCAACCATATAGGAAAGATCGCAAACCTTCCAGTCCGCAAAATCTTCTGTCTAGACTGGGCTGTACGGATCCTATCCTGAATCACCGTAACCTTCTCTAAAGCATCCTGAACCAAATCTGTACCCAATAATCTAGCCTCACTTGGCTCGAACCTGTAAGGCCCCATGAAAAATTCGTCCTCAAAACCTAGTAGCTCGTATGTTCAAGTCCCGAATATGTGTTAGGGATGTGTAAAATTCTTCGTGGTGAGCTTGCTCGCCGCGATTTGAACCCATTGTACTGGTTTAGCATTTAAAAATAAAAAGAATAAAGGTTTCCAGAAAAATGCTATTATGCGATCCAGAATGCGGTCGCAAACCAGGTATGCTGACCGCATTTCTGCTGCAAATTGATTAAGTCGTTTGGTTAAAATGGAGGTCAAAATACGGTACATTATGCGACAGCATAACTGATATGCGGACCATATTTCTACCGCAAAGTGAAACAGGGTATCGGTCAAATTTAAGGTCAAAAATGCGGTGCATTATGCAACCGCAAATCGGGTATGCGGATCGCATTTTTGTCGCAAACACAAACATAACGTCTAGAGTTTTGAAGCACTTCTGCGGTCCACTATGAGGACCGCATTCCTGTTATGCGATGGCAAAATGCGACCGCAAACCCGACCCGACTCCAATTTTTCTAAATTTTCAAACTCGACCCCTTTTTAATAAAATACCACAACCCCTCATTTTTAACACATTTTCTGATCAAATAAGAGAGAGGGAAGAGAGGGTTCTTGAGAGAGAAAGTCATCTCCATCAATTTGATTCTTCAAAACTATCCGGGCCGGGGAATTTCAAAGTAATTGTCTTCACCCCCATTCTTGCAGGTAAAATCCCTAACCCTTTTTCATTGATTTTTAGGTGTAAACTAGGGGGGATTCTCATGCATTGATTTTTGAAAATAATGGTTGAAAATATACATGCATGCCTTTTTAAAACCTAAAATCTAGTAAGAGGAATTGGGTAGGAGTAAACGATTGTTCATAAAGGGATTGATAACCTTAATAAGTTTGAGTAGAAATTGTGAGCTTCAATTCTAAGTCATATGTGTTAACTTGTGCACTAGATTGATGTTGCTAGACTATTTGGTGAATTGAAAGTAAAAGTTAAAAGGGAATTCGACTCCAGGTATGTATGGTTAACTTTGACCTTTGTAGAATCACCTTGTTTAGTGTACGAATATTTGGTATGTGATATCTACGTGGATTACTTGTGAAATTCTTGTGATTGGCATGATTTGAGTGTTCGTGGTTAAGTCTCCCGATATAATGGTGTAAGTAATTGGCAATAAACCGAATGTGTGGATGTAAATGTGTTATGTGGTAAGAGTCGAGAAACAAATGATGAAAAGAAATTGTAATTGATGCAATCGAAACAATTGAGGTAATAACATGCTTGGCTTGTTGTGGGCAATTATTGTGGTGACTTAAATTGCATATGAACTGTTGAATATCATGGAAGAGGTATTGATGGTTACGGAAATTCTTTGCGAATTGTTGTTGTTGTCCTTGAGAATTATTGATTGTTGTTCTTTGTGAATTCTTGTTGTTGTGTTGTTTGTGAATTGTGATTGTTTCGGTGGGATCGTGTTGCGCGCCGCAACACGAAGTAATAAGGTGTGGGTTGTGGAGATAAGTGTGGCCGAGGTAATAAGGGTGGCCGAGGTAATAAGGGTGGAAAGTGATTGAAATCACTATTGGAATGAAAATATGAAAAAATTGTGAAATCATTAATGTGAAAATGTTGAAGGGGAAATGGAGAGCTTGTAACCTTGTTGAGCTTGATTGTTTCCTTTCATGTGTATTTGATTGTTGATTCCATTATTACTTGCTACTTGTGTATGGTTCGAGTTTAATTAGGGCAAAGTTTATTCATACATACCAGTACAATTAAAATGTACTGACGTCCCTTTTGCCGGGGGCGCTACATTCGTGTTATGATTGTAGGTGGATCCATAGCAGGTACTCTAGTCCATCGGCCGTAGCTCCCGTTCACCTTCCGTCAGCTACATTGGTGAGCCCCTTTTCTCTCGGGGCCCTGCGTGGTTCATGCCACTTTTTATTTCGAAGTCTTGTTCTGATTTTTGATGAAAGGTATAGTCGGAGCCTTGTTACCGACCAATATTATATCGTCCTTTTGTATCCTTAGAGGCTCCGTAGACAGTGAACGTGGGTTGCAAACTTATGTAAATATGTATTTTGTATGTTGGGCGATGTAAGTTGTAAACCTCTTAAGTAACCATGTATGTTTGTAAAATGGTGTGTTAGTTATAAAAAAAAAGGCTAATTCCTTTGATTAATGAGCAATGAAATTACGAGGCAACACGTGGGATAGGAAAGGCACCCAAGTCCGATTGACTGGGGCTACCTGGTCGGGCGCCAGTCGTGCCTCTCAATTTTGGGGCGTGACAAACTTGGTATCAGAGCCTAAGGTTTTAAAAGAGTCCTAGGACGTCTCGGAGCCGTTTATAGTAGAGCCCTACTTATCGGTGTGTTGTCGACCACATCTATAAGTGGAGGGCTACATGGAAATTTAGGAAATTACCCACTTCTTTGTTATTCTATATCGTGCATTGAAGTGAGACGTGAGAGTACCTATGTCTAACTCGTGCTCTGTTCCAAATTTTTCAATAATGGCACCTAGGAAGAGAGCTAGACTCGGGCTAGATGGGATGAATTCGTGGATGCATTTATGGACCCTTTTTTGCCAGCCGAGACGATGGCAGCTCGTGCCACTGAGTTTGAGGTCCTCAAGCAGGGCAGTATGAGTGTGTGGGAGTACTACATGGAGTTTGTGAGATTGTCCAAGTATGCTCCTCAGTTAGTGTCGACCATGGATGCTCGAGTTCGGCGATTCGTTCAGGACCTTAGTCCCTTGGTGGTGAATGAGGCTGCTACAACAGGCTTACTCTCGGATATGAATTATGGGAAGATCATGGGATTCGCTCGGGCCACAAAGGCTAAAAAGTTAAGGATACGGGCGGAAACGAAGAGCAGCAGCAGGGCCCAATCAGCTGGTCTTTCAGGGAGGCCAGTTCAGGTGAGAGGGCTATCAAGGTCATCCCAGTCATATGCTCAGTCCTCAGCGAGCGCACCACCATCTATACACAGTTATCAGCGGAGCAGCCATATGAGACCAGGTTCAGACAGTAGGAGACCCCAGCAGTCCGGTCGTTCGGGGGGGAGATCACAGCAGCAGGGGAGTGCTCCATGCCCCAAGTGCGGGAGATTCTATACAGAGACGTGTTATTTGGATATCCCGGTGTGTTTCAGATACGGAGTGAGAGGTCATATCCAGTGGGACTGTCATGCGCCCAGTCAGGGCATGGGTGTGGGATTTGCTCAGTCATCCGGATCTTCAGCCACCACATCATTTGTGTGTCCTCCAGCCCCAGTAGGGCATGGTGCAGTTAGGGGTGGAGCTCGTGGTAGATATGGACCCAGCCGGTTTTATGCTTTGAGTGGTCGCCAGAGTGCAGAGGCTTCTCCAGATGTTGTTACAGCTATCTTGTCCGTTTAGGCTATTGATTGTTATGCACTTATTGATCTGGGGTCCTCTTTGTCTTATGTCACCTGATTCATTGCTTTAAGTTTTGGGATAGAACCCGAATAGCTTCATGAGTCGTTGTCTGTATCGACTCTGGTTGGTGATTTTATTACAGCCGCGCGAGTTTATAGGATTTGTGTTGTCACGGTATGTGGTCGTGTTACCACGGCCGATCTTATCGAGGTTGGAATGGTGGATTTTGATGTGATTATGGGAATGGACTGGCTTTATTCGTGCTTTGCTAAGCTTGACTGCCAAACTAGAGTCATGAGACTCGAGTTCCCTAATGAGCCAGTTATTGAGTGGAAAGGGAATGGTGGCGTGCCGAAGGGTAGGTTTATCTCCTACCTTAAGGCTTCAAAGATGATTAAGAAGGGATGTATTTATCATTTGGTCCGGTTGGCGGACACCACTTCAGAAGTGTCTATCCCCGAGTCCGTGCCAGTCGTGAATGAGTTTCTAAAAGTGTTTCCGGATGAGCTTCCAGAGGTTCTGCCAGATAGGGAGATTGAGTTCGGGATTGATGTATTGCCAGATACGCAGCGAATATCTATTCCACCATACAGAATGGCTCCAACAGAGATAAGGGAGTTAAAGGAGTAGCTGAAGGATTTATTAGAAAAGGGATTCATTCGGCCGAGTGTGTCGCCGTGGGGTGCTCCGGTTCTTTTTGTCAGAAAAAAGATGGGTCGCTTCAGATGTGTATTAATTATCGGCAACTCAACAAAGCCACCATCAAGAATAAATATCCTTTGCCTCAGATAGATGATTTTTTCGACCAATTGCAAGGTGCAAGGTTTTTCTTCAAAATTGATCTACGGTTCGGGTATACCAATTGAAATTAGAGAACAGGATATTCCTAAGACCGCTTTCAGAACTCGCTATGGTCACTTTGAGTTCTTAGTCATATCCTTTGGGCTAACCAACGCCCCGACAACTTTCATGGATCTTATGAATCGGGTCTTCAAACCATTTCTAGACTCCTTCGTGATTGTTTTTATTGATGACATCCTTGTCTATTCGCGGAGCCGGGAGGATCGTGCTGATCACCTCAGGATAGTTTTGCAGACTCTTCATCAGCACCAGTTGTATGCTAAGTTTTTGAAATGTGAATTTTGGTTGGAGTCCATTACCTTTCTGGGTCATGTTGTTTCTAGTGAGGGGATTCAGGTAGACCCCCAGAAGATTGCAGCAGTGAAAGATTGGCCTAGACCCACGACCCCGATAGAGATTCGTAGCTTCTTGGGTTTAGCAGGGTATTATTGGAGGTTTGTGGAAGGATTCTCTACCCTCGCCTCCCCATTGACTAAGTTGACACAGAAAGTAGTGAAGTTCTAATGGTCCGATGCTTGTGAGAAAAGTTTTTAGGAATTGAAGTCAAGGTTGACCTCAGCGCCGATATTGACCTTGCTAGAAAGCACGAAAGGGTTTGTGGTTTATTGTGATGCCTCCGGGGTTGGTTTGGGGTGTGTGTTGATGCAACATGGGAAGGTTGTAGCGTATGCTTCAAGGCAGCTCAAGAATCACGAGAAGAATTATCCGACACATGATTTGGAACTTGCGGCAATTGTGTTTGCTTTAAAAATATGGCAACATTATCTTTATGGAGTCCATGTGGATGTGTTCTCGGACCACAAGAGTCTCCAATACTTGTTCAAGAATAAGGAGTTGAATTTAAGGCAGCGACGGTTGTTAGAATTGCTCAAGGATTACGACATGAATATTTTTTACCACCTAGGAAAGGCGAATGTGGTGGCCGACGCTCTCAGTCGGAAGTCTATGGGTAGTTTGTCTCATTTGGGAGCGGATCAAAGGCCCTTGGCTTGGGAGGTTTATCAATTGGCGAGTCTAGGGGTTTGCATTTCAGCCTCAGACGAGGGGGATGTTATGGTGCATAATGGAGCAGAATCGTCACTTGTAGCGGAAGTCAAGGAAAAGCAGTTTGTTGATCCAGCATTGGCTCAGGTGAAGGAAGCAGCTTTGAATAACAAGACTTCGGCTTTTTCACTCGGCGGTGATGGTGTATTGCGATGTCAGGGTAGGTATGTGTTCTAGATGTAGATAAGCTTCGGGAGAGAGTAATGGCGGAGGCTCATAATTCCAGGTATTCCGTGCACCCAGGTTCTACGAAAATGTATCACGATCTCAAGGAAATTTATTGGTGGAACAGTATGAAAAGGGGTGTGGCGGACTTTGTATCTAAATGTCTGAATTGTCAACAAGTAAAAGCTGAGCATCAACGTCCCGGAAGGTTAACTCAGCTTATGGAAATACCAATATGGAAATGGGAAGTGATCAACATGGATTTCGTGGTGGGGTTACTTCGCACTCAGCGCAAGTTCGACTCAATTTGGGTAATAGTGGATCGACTCACCAAATCAACTCACTTCTTGCCAGTCAAGTCCACCGATACTGCAGAACAGTATGCCAAGTTGTATATCGAGGAAATAGTAAGGCTTCATGGCACTCCACTTTCTATCATTTCGGATCGAGGGGCCCAGTTCACTGCTAACTTTTGGAAGAAATTTCAGCAAGGTTTGGGTAATCAGGTGAATCTCAGCACAGATTTCCACCCACAGACTGAGTCAGGCGGAGCAGACTATTCAGATGCTAGAGGATATGTTGCGGGCTTGTGTTTTGGATTTTAAAGGTAATAGGGATGAACACTTTCCACTCATAGAGTTTGCTTACAATAACAGCTTTCATGCCAACATTCAGATGGCCCCATTCGAGACATTGTACGGAAGGAGGTGTAGGTCTCCGATTAGGTGGTTAAAGTAGGTGAAGAAGAATTGTTAGGGCCAGACCTCGTGCACCAGGCTATGGAAAAAGTTAAAGTTATTCCGGAGAGGATGAAAACTTCTCAGGGTCGCTAGAAATCCTATGCGGACGTTCGTCGAAGAGAATTGGAGTTTCAAGTTGATGATTCGGTGTTCCTGAGGGTATCTCTCATGAAGGGAGTCATGCGATTCGAGAAGAAAGGGAAGTTGAGTCCTAGGTATGTCGGGCCGTGTCGGATCGTTCAAAGGATAGGGCAGGTGGCTTATAGGCTGGACTTGCCCCCTGAAATGTCATTAGTGCACCCGGTGTTCCATGTGTCTATGTTAAATAAAGTGGTTGGAGATCTATCCACCATCGTGCCAGTTGAGTCTATAGAGGTCAATGAAGAGCTATCATATGACGAAATCCCGATTGCTATTGTTGATAGGCAAGTTCGCAAATTGAGAAATAAAGAAGTTGCTTCAGTTAAAGTATTATGGCAAAGTCAACAAGTTGAGGAAGCTACATGGGAAGCGTGCGAACTCTTATCCCTAAACAAACTGATATTGTGCCTAAATCGGTGCAAAAACACCCCATCTTTTCTGCCTAAATGCTTTACTATTGAAAATCCTCAAGTCGTGCAAGAATTGTATGTGTTGTGATTGTTTTGAGTCATGTGAACCTCTCCTTGGTAAATGAAAGTTTGAAAAAAACTCATGTGATAAGTAAACAACTAATGGTAGTGTAGATTGGTAATGATTAATTGAAATGTATATAGTATGCTGAAGTGGTTAGATTGTATGGGACTCCTTGAAGTGACTAATTTATGTGCAAAATGTAACAAGTGATTGAATATGTGCAAATGTTGAGGAAATGAATTGTGTAAATGTTATAGGGATAACAGGAATTGTGTAATTGTGTTTGGAAATATGTTTCGGGGGTTCTCTGACAGGTGGATGTGTCTATTTACAAAGTAAACTCTGGCGAATTTTCTAAAAACATAGGAGTTAGTGAAAAATTGGGAATTTGCATACCATGTTTTCAAAACCAACTGATTTTCAAGATCCTCATTCGAGGACGAATGATTTTAAGTGGGGGAGGATGTAAGGCCCCGTAAAAAATTTGTCCTCAAAACCCAGTAGCTCGTAGGGTCAAGTCCCGAATATGTGTTAGGGATGTGTAAAACTCGCCGCGGTTCAGACCGGTTAAGCATTTAAAAATCAAAGAATAAAAGTTTCCAGAAAAAAGCTATTATGTGGTCCAGAATGCGGTCGCAAACCAGGTATGCGGACCGCATTTCTGCTGCAGATTGATTAAGTCGTTTGGTTAAAATGGAGGTCAAAATACGGTACATTATGAGACTGCATAACTGATATGCAGACCGCATTTCTACCGCAAAGTGAAACAGGGTGTCGGTCAAATTTAAGGTAAAAAATGCGGTGCATTATACGACCGCAAATCGGGTATGCAGATTGCATTTTTGTCACAAACCCAAACAGAACGTCCAGAGTTTTGAAGCACTTCTGCGGTCTACTATGTGGACCGCATTCCTGTTATGCGATCGCAAAATGCGACCGCAAACCCGACCCGACTCCAATTTTTCTAAATTTTCAAACTCGACCCCTTTTCAATAAAACACCGCAACCCCTCATTTTTAACACATTTTCTGATCAAATAAGAGAGAGGGAAGAGAGGGTTCTTGAGAGAGAAAGTCATCTCCATCAATTTGATTCTTCAAAACTATCCGGGCCAGGGAATTTCAAAGTAATTGTCTTCACCCCCATTCTTGCAGGTAAAATTCCTAACCCTTTTTCATTGATTTTCAGGTGTAAATTAAGGTGGGGAGTCTCATGCATTGATTTTTGAAAATAATGGTTGAAAATATACATGCATGCCTTTTTAAAACCTAAAATCTAGTAAGAGGAATTGGGTAGGAGTAATTGATTGTTCATAAAGGGATTGATAGCCTAAATAAGTTTGAGTAGAAATTGTGAGCTTCAATTCTAAGTCATATGTGTTAACTTGTGCACTAGATTGACGTTACTAGACTATTTGGTGAATTGAAAGTAAAGGTTAAAAGGGAATTCGACTCCAGGTATGTATGGCTAACTTTGACCTTTGTATAATCACCTTGTTTAGTGTACGAATATTTGGTATGTGATATCTACGTGGATTGTTTGTGAAATTCTTGTGATTGGCATGATTTGAGTGTTCGTGGTTAAGTCTCCCGATATAATGGTGTAAGTAATTGGCAATAAACCGAATGTGTGGATGTAAATGTGTTATGTGGTAAGAGTCGAGAAACAAATGATGGAAAGAAATTGTAATTGATGCAATCGAAAAAACTGAGGTAATAACATGCTTGGCTTGTTGTGGGAAATTATTGTGGTGACTTAAATTGCATATGAACTGTTGAATATGATGGAAGAGGTATTGATGGTTACGGAAATTCTTTGCGAATTGTTGTTGTTGTCCTTGAGAATATTGATTGTTGTTCTTTGTGAATTGTTGTTGTTGTTGTTGTGTTGTTTATGAATTATAATTGTTTCGGTGGGATCGTATTGTGCGCTGCAATACGAAGTAATAAGGTGTGGGTTGTGGTGATAAGGGTAGCTGAGATAATAAGGGTGGCTGAGGTAATAAGGGTGGAAAGTGATCGAAATCACTATTGAAACGAAAATATGAAAAAGTTGTGAAGTCATTGATGTAAAAATGTTGAAGGGGAAATGGAGAGTTTGTAACCTTGTTGAGCTTGATTGTTTCCTTTCATGTGTATTTGATTGTTGATTCCATTACTACTTGCTACTTGTGTATGATTTGAGTTTACTTAGGGCAAAGTTTGTTCATACATACCTGTACAATTCAAATGTACTGACGTCCCTTTTGCCGGGGGCGCTACATTCGTGTTATGATTGTAGGTGGATCCGTAGTAGGTACTCCAATCCACCGGCTGTAGCTCCCCTTCTCCTTCCGTCAGCTGTATTGGTGATCCCCTTTTCTCTCGGGCCCCTGCGTGGTTCATGCCACTTTTTATTTCGGAGTCTTGTTATGGTTTTTGGTTTAAGGTATAGCCGGAGCCTTGTTACCTGCAAGTATTATATCATCCTTTGTATCCTTAGAGGCTCCGTAGACAGTGAACGTGGGTTGCAAACTTATGTAAATATGTACTTTGTATGTTGGGCGATGTAAGTTGTAAACCTCTTAAGTAACCATGTATGTTTGTAAAATGGTGTATTAATTATTAAAAAAAAGGCTAATTCCTTTGATTAATGAGCAATGAAATTATGGGGTAACACGTGGGATAGGAAAGGCACCCAGGTCCGATTGACTAGGGCTACCCGGTCGGGTGCCAGTCGCGCCCCTCGGTTTTGGGGCATGACAGAACCAACCCACTGGAGATCTACATCGCCTACCATACAAGGCCTCACACGGTGCCATCTGAATGCTAGATTGGTAACTGTTGTTGTAAGCAAACTCTGCCAATTGTAAAAACTGATCCCAAGAACCCCCCAACTCCATCACACACGCACGAAGATATCTTCAAGAATCTGAATAGTTCGCTCGGACTATCCGTCCGTCTGAGTGTGAAATGTCATACTTAACTCTACCCGAGTACCCAACTCATGCTGAACGGCTCTCCAGAATCGCGATGTGAACTGAGTACCTCTATCCAAAATGATGGAAACTGGAATACCATGCAGACGAACAATCTCCCGGGTATAAATCTCCGCCAACCACTACGAAGAATAAGTAGTACACACAGGGATGAAATGAGCGGACTTGGTCAGCTGATCCACAATAACCCAAATGGCATCGAACTTCTTCAAAGTCTGTGGGAGCCCAGATAAGAAGTCCATGGTGATCCGCTCCCACTTCCACTTCGGATTCTCTATATGCTGAAGCAATCCGGTCTCTGGTGCTCATACTTCACCTGCTGACAATTAAGGCACCGAGCTATAAACCCAACTATATCTTTCTTCATCCGCCTCCACCAGTAATGTTGCCTCAAATCCTGTTACATCTTCGCGACACCAGGATGAATAGAATACCGCGAGCTGTGGGCCTCCTCTAGAATCAGCTCCCGAAGCCTATCAACATTGGGTACACAAACCCGACCCTGCATCCTCAATACCTCGTCCTCGCCAATGTTCACATCTCTGGTATCACCATGCTGAACCTTGTCCTTAAGGACAAGCAAATGAGGGTCATCATATTGCCGTTCCCTGATACGATCAAATAAGGAAGACCGAGAAACCACAGAAGCTAGAACCGACTGGGCTCCGAAAGATCCAATCTGACAAACTGGTTGGCTAAGTCCTGAACATCCATCGCCATAGGCCTCTCCGATGCTGGTAAATAAGCCTAACTCCATAAACTCTCTGCCCGGCGACTCAAGGCATCGGCCACCATATTGACTTTACCTGGATGATACAAAATAGTGATATCATAGTCCTTCAGCAACTCTAACCACCTCCTCTAGCACAAATTAAGATCTTTCTGCTTGAACAGATACTGCAAGCTATGGTGGTCGATATAAATCTCACATGGAACACCGTATAGGTAATGGCGCCAAATCATGAGGGCATGAACAATGGCAGCTAACTCAATATCATGGACTGCGTAGTTCTTCGAATGAATCTTCAATTGTGTGGACGCGTAGGCAATCACTCTACCATCTTGCATTAACACCGCCCCGAGGCCAACCCTTGAAGCATCACAATAGACCGTATAAGACCCCAAACCTGTAGGCAATATCAATAATGGGGCCGTAGTCAAAGTTGTCTTGAGCTTCTAAAAGCTTGCCTCACACTCATCCGTCCACTGGAACAGAGCACCCTTCTAGGTCAGTCTGGTCATAGGGGATGCAATCGATGAAAAGCCCTCCATAAAATGACGGTAGTAACCCACCAAGCCAAGGAAACTGCGGATCTCTATAGCTGAGGATGGTCTGGGCCAACTCTGCACTGCCTTTATTTTTCTCGGATCCACCCGAATACCCTCACTCGATACAAGAATGCCACGAAATACAACCAGAACTCATATTTTGAAAACTTTGCATATAAATTCTTTTCTCTCATAGTATGAAGTACTGTTCTCAGGTGTTGCTCATGATCTTCCCGACTCTGGGAATATACCAGAATGTCATCAATTATGACAATGACAAAAAAGTCAAGATATGGCCGAAATACACTGTGCATCAAATGCATAAATGCTGCTGAGGCATTGGTCAGCCCAAATGACATAACAAGAAATTCGTAATGGCCATACCGAGTTCTGAAAGCAGTCTTTGGGATATCTGGTTCCCGGATCTTCAACTGATGGTAACCTGAGTGCAAATAAATCTTAGAAAATACCTGTGCACCCTGGAGCTGGTCAAATAGATCATTACGGGGCAAAGGATAACGGTTCTTCACTGTAGCCTTGTTCAACTCTCAATAATCAATACACATACGCATAGAACCATCATTTTTCTTCACAAACAAAATAGGAGCACCTCAAGGTGATACACTGGGTCGAATAAAACCCTTATCAAGCCATTCCTGCAACTGGTCCTTCAACTTCTTCAACTCAGGAAGAGCCATAGATACGGAAGAATAGAAATGGGCTGAGTGTCCGGCAACAAATCAATGCCAAAATCAATATCTCTATCAGGAGGCATGCCCAGAAGATCAGTTGGAAACACATTGGAAAAGTCCCGTACTACTGGAACTGAATCAACTGAAGGGCTATCAATGCTGACATCTCTCACAGAAGCTAGATACACGTCACACCACTTCTCAACCATACGTTGAGCTTTAATGAAAGAAATAACTCTACTAGAAGTGTGATCTGAAGCACCTCTCCACTCAACATGCGGTACACCTGGCATAGCTAGCGGCACGGTTTTGGCGTGACAATCAAGAATAGCATAATGGGGTGACAACAAGTCCATGCCTAAGATAATATCAAAGTCTATCACGCTGAGTAACAATAAATCGGCTCTGGTCTCAAAAGCACTAAGAGCAACCAAACATGATCGATAAACGCGGTCCACAACAAGAGGACTCCCACAGGAGTAGAAACATAAACAGGGGAACTCAAAGAATCCCGAGATACACCCAAATACGGAGCAAAATAAGAAGATACATAAGAATAGGTGGAGCCTGGACCGAATAGAACCGATGCATCTCTGTGACAAACCAGTATAATACCTGTGATAACAGAATCAGAGGCAACAGCCTCGGTACGGGCAGGGATAGCATAGTGTCGGGCCTGGCCTCCTCTTCTAGGGAGACCTCTACCCCTAGCTGGTTGATCAGGTGGGGTAGCAACTGGGGCTGTAATCATAGCCTGAGAACTCTGCGGGGCATGATGTGGCTGAGAAATCTGTGGAGGTGCACCCTTCCGAAGTCTGGGGCAATCCCTCACCATATGGCGCGTGTGGCCACACTCAAAATAAGCTTTGGGAGGACGTGGTGGTTGTGACTGGCTCGGGCCAAGTCTGCTGGACTTAACTTTGGAAGCATCTCGCGCAGGAGGCGCGCTAGAAACCGGAGGTGTATAATAAGGCTCCTGAGATCTAGGAGGAGCTGGAGTACTGCTGGCTGCTGGAAGAGCTGAGTGAACAGGGCGACTCCTATAGCCCTTACTATGACGACCTGCAGTTGAGGTACGGGTACAATAATAATGGCCCGACTCTCGAGACCTCTTGGCCTCCCTTTCCTTTCTCTCCCTAGCATGCATACCCTCGATCCTCCTAGCAATGCTCACTACCTGTTGATAAGGAATATCCATATCTAACTCACGAGCCATGCTAGACCTGATGCTGGGAATAAGGCCCTCAATGGACCGGCGAACCCTCTCGCGAACAGTAGAAACCAAAGTCGGTGCATGCCTAACCAAGCTAGTATAACAGACAGCATACTCTGAGATAGTCATAGTACCCTGGCGCAAATGTTCAAACTCGGCGCGCCATGCATCTCTGAATCTCTGAGGTACAAACTTCCTCAGAAATAGATTTGAAAACTGGCTCCAAGTCAGCGAAGCAACCTCGTCTGGACTGTCTAACTCATAGGTGCGCCACCACTCACAGGCGGCTCCTCGAAGATGAAAAGTAGTGAATGAAACCCTGCTCGATCCTGATATACCCATGGTATGGAGAATACGGTAGCACTCCTCCAGAAATCCCAAGGCATTTTCTGATGCTAATCCACTAAATACCGGAGGATCATATTTCTTGAACCTCCCAAGTCTCTATTGTTCATCCTCTGAAGTCGCTCCCCTATACTCGGGATAGCCTGGGGCTACAGACTGCATAGGAATAATATTTGGGACCTGATCAACATGCACTCGCTGCTCAGGAGTGCGAGCAACGGGAGTCTGTGATCCTTCCTGGCTTGGGATGCGGCTGCAGCAAGGGGAAGCAACCCTGCCCGAGCCAAAGTGGTGTACATACTCATGAACTGTTCCAGAGTCTCCTGAAGTGCTGGCATGGTAGAGGTGTGTTAGGTGCCTGAACTCCGACTGGCACTGCTGGTGGCTCCTCGGCGGTAGCTCGTGCAGATGCTCTAGCTGCACCACGTGCGCGTCCTCAACCTCTACCTCGGCCCTGACCTCTGACGGCTGGAGTAGGGGGCGCATATGCCTGATCGTCTCGAGTAGCACGTGTCCTTACCATCTGTGAGAGAATAGAAGACAAAAGTTTATAATTGTGATATCAAAATCTCGCACGACAAGAAATTCAAATGAAGTGGAATTTTCCTAACAATTACATAGCCTCTCCTAGATAAGTACAGACGTCTCTGTACCTATCAGCGAGACTCTAATAAACCGGCTTGTGATCCATGACTCCTATGAACCTAAAGCTCTGATACCAACTTGTCACGACCCTAGTTCGCCCTCCGTGAACTATCGTGATGGCACCTAGTCCCTATGACTAGGTAAGCCTAACAATGCGGAAAATAATCTAAACTTGCGGAATTTAATAGACAAAAAGTCAAAATAACTGAATGGAACAATATGTAAATGCCGCTTGGCACATAAACACAACTTCAAATTCTGATACATTATCCCCAAAACCCGAAAAATCATGGATCCACAAGCTAAGAGTACTACATAGCTCTAATCTCCAGAATGCCTAACAATAACAGAAGTACAGAAGGACCAAATGCTAA
This sequence comes from Nicotiana glauca, assembly GCA_026770625.1. NCBI lineage: Eukaryota > Viridiplantae > Streptophyta > Magnoliopsida > Solanales > Solanaceae > Nicotiana > Nicotiana glauca. The sequence goes on along the minus strand of MU673691.1, from coordinate 70,778 downwards.
ATACATGAATAGAAAGAGACTTCTTGGTCTGCGGATGCGGAAGATATACCTCGAAGTCACTAGAGCAGTCGCCTCGCCTCAGGGGCAATAGGACTGAATAGAAGTACCTGGATCTGCACATGAAAAACATGCACAGAAAGGGCATGAATACACCACAGCGGTACTCAGTAAGTGCCAAGCCTAACCTTGGTTGGGTTGTGATGAGGAAGGTCAGGGCCTTACTGAGATAAAATATAAGATATAATCCAATAGTGTGGAATAAAGCGGTATAATTAAGTGTGAACAACAATAAAATAACTCAGTGGATGGAGAACAACAACAAGTTCACAGAACAACATGAATACAATGTAAACTCTGGAGGGAAGACAATTTAGTACCAATAATACCAACCGAAAATCTCTAGGATACCGTCCTGAGTTCCATTTTCATTATCTGTCCAGTGGATCTCCCAGGATAACGTCCCGTAGTCCAACTATCATTGTACAGGGATCTCCCGAGAATCTAACCCGTGGTTCCAAATATAAATATGTCCAGTGGATCTCCCGGGATACCGTCCCGTAGTCCAACTAGCAATGTGCAGGGGGTCTCCCGGGAATCTAACCCGTAGTCCCAAATATAAATACCCAGTACTGGAGGAATCTACCGGGTGCATTCCCGTAGTTCTATTTAACTGTGCAGGGGGGTCTCCCGGGAATCTAACCCGTAGTCCCAAAGTAAACAAACAAGGGGGGAAGCTCCCGGGAATCAAACTCGTAGTCCCAATGTAAATACACAACAAAAATCAGAGAAATACTCAGAAAAATATCAACTTCACAATAAGGCAAACAAATAGTCTAGCCTAGCCTGCTGCACAGAATCCAAATAAGGCATGTTGAGCAAGTAAGTCAATTAAGTCAATTAGACATACTTCCATAGATTAACAGCAGACTAAAATTCCAAGTAGTACAAACAAGAAAGGAAAATACAATTTAAGGCTATTTTAATGAAAATAGGATTTTTCAACAATTAACACAAGTACGCGCTCGTCACCTCACGTACAGGGCATTTCAGTTACCACAATATCAATCCTAAGGGGAGAGTCCCCCACACAAGGCTAGACAAGCCACCTACCTCAAACAAGTGCAAATCAACCCGAAACCACGCTTTCGCCACGAGTATCCGACTCCAAATGGCCCAAATCTATTCAATTAAATTGTATATTGTAAATAATACTTCAAGTAATTGATTCTACAATTAAATTCTAAGCTAATACACGAAATTATGTAAAATAACCAAATTGCCCCTCGGGCCCACGTCTCAAAATCGAGTAAAATGTGTATTTTCTAGAAACCTCACACTCTCACGAGTCTAACCATACCAAAATTATCCAAATCTCATAACATTTCGACCCTCAAATCCGTAATTCTATTTTCTAAATTTTTCCAACAAAATTCACGGATTAAATGCTAAAACGAGTACTCCCTCCGTTCCAATTTATGTGAGCCTGTTTGACTGGGCACGGAGTTTAAGAAAAAAATGAAAACTTTTGGAATTTGTGGTCCTAAATAAGTCCAAATGGGGCCTAGAGTATTTGTATGGTTATAAAAACTTCTCATTAAGGGTAGAGTTGTAAGTTTAAGCTAAATTGTTACCAAATTTAGAAAGGGTTCATTCTATTTGGAACAGACCAAAAAGGAAATAGGTTCACATAAACTGGAACAGAGGGAGTAATAGATTCGAGTAATCTAACCAAAATTAAGTTAAGAACACTTACCCCGTTGTTCTCTCTAAAAATCTCCCAAAAATCGCCTCTCTCCGAGCTCCAAAACTTAAAAAATGGAAAATGGGACGAAATCCATTTTCAGAACTTAACATTCTGCCCAGAAATTTTCTTTATCGCGAACGCGGTCAAGGCCTCGCGTTCGCGAAGCAGAATTTGACGTTAACCATTTTTCCTTCTTCGCGAACGCAAAGCTCACCTTCCCAGTGCATCGCGAACGCGACCCCCATCTCGCGAACGCGTAGCTCAAGACCACTCCCCTTCGCGAACGCGGGACCTCCTTCCCGAATGCGAAGGCCAAACCTTCAGCTCCGCTTCTCAGCTCTTCGCGAACGCAGGATGCACGTCGCTAATGCAAAGCACAACAGTCCAGCCTTGTCGCGAACGCGGAGGACCTCTCGCGAATGCGAAGGCCAAACATTCCTCCAGCTCCTCTTCGCGAACGCGAGGACCCACTCGCGAATGCGAAGAAGGAAACCAGAACAGACTGTTGTAGCATTTTTCTGCAATTTCCTAAGTTCCAAAAATGACCCGTTGAGCATCCAAAACACGCCCGAGGCCCCCGGGACCTCAACCAAACATGTCAACCAGTCCTGAAATATCATTCAAACTTGTTCCAATCTTCGGGATGCTACAAACAACATCAAAACACCTATTTTTCATCAAATTCAAGCCTAAGAATTTCAAAAACTCTAAAAATACACTTTCGATCAAAACGTCTATCAAACCTCGTCTGAATGACCTGAAATTTTGCACACACATCCCAATTAACACAACGGAGCTACTGCAACTTCCGGAATTTTATTTCGATCCTCGGATCAAAATCTCGCTATCGGATCGGAAACTTTAAAAAATTCAACTTTCGGCATTTCAAGCCTAAATTAGCTACGGACATCCAAAACACAATCCGTTCACACCCCTAAGCCCGAAATCACCTAACGGAGCTAACTGAACCATCGAATTTCCATTTCGAGACCGTCTTCACATTGTTCCGACTATGGTCAAATTTCTAAGACTGAAGTTCTCATTTAGGGACTAAGTGTCCCAAAATTCTCCGAAATTCAAAATCGAACATCCCGACAATTCAAGATAGCAGAAATAAACTTGGGGAAGGCAGTTAATAGGGGATCAGGGCATAAATTCTTAAGACGACCGGCCGGGTCGTTACAGAAAGACTAAAATCTTTTTCTTCCAATCATTAGCTATTCATTAATGATACAAATAAAAAAATTCCTATACCAATTCAATGTTACGATTATCACTTTGAGGAAAATTGTGCAATTACCTGGTGAGTATTTTAGCCTTATTCCTTCGCAAAAGATTCTCCACAAAAGCTTATTCAAAATCAATGCTAATAGTGAATACTCGTTTGTGCCGTCAACCTGCACTATTTGGTTTCTTCTTATATTTTTTTTTCCTAATAATTAGAAACTCAAGTTTCAACAATATACCCTAGACAAATCTCACCTGATCAACTAGTAAATTGTGGCCCTGGCCCACTTTATAATTTATAATTAACTAATCAAAATTACGTATTTCAAATTCTTAATTTATTATGTGTAATTCGCCCACTAGCCACTTATTTAATATATTGTACTCCCTCCGTTTCAATTTATGTGAACCCATTTAACTGGGCACGGAGTTTAAGAAAAGAGAGAAACTTTTGAACTTGTGGTGTAAAATGAGGCACAAATATTCTGTGTGGCTATAATCATTGCATAAAGTTAAATTGTTTCCAAATAAGGAAAGAGGTCATTCTTTTTTGCACGGACCAAAAAGGAAATAGGTTCACATAAATTGAAACGGAGGGAATATCATATATTATAATAAATTTTTCTCTACTAGCTTAGGCCTAATAACCTAAAAAAATTTATTCTTCAATCTCACAAATATTAAGTACATAAAAAAAATCGAATTGTTACATGTGAGATATTCAATCATTTTGATTATTCACTTTAATTAAGTCTTCCTCTCCTTCTTCCTACAACACGTATATCATTAAAGGAATTAGACGAACATCATAACTGCAGTGAAATACATATTATACTCAAACATATGTATACTCGTCAACTTAATTCATTAAAATAAACATAAACAATTGAACTAAAATATGAATGAAAAATTTAAAGCAAAAAACCACATATATTGAACCTTGATTTCCTTTTATCCTTCAAAGGATACTAAAAAAGCGAATAATGAGCTATAGATTCTAAATTTAATTGTAAAATAAATATTATATGAATGAGTAAACTTACCACAAAGCTCAACATATTCTAGTTTGGACCAAAGTGCTATTGTTTTGCCTACGAATCATTAAAATATTCAACCCAATAAAATCAACTATTTATTATCTGATTGAATATTTGAATGTCACATAAACTTGGATTCAAAATACAGCTCATCAAAAAGTGGTTTTGTTTACCACCATGTTAATGCATGATTTAAGGTTTCATGTAATAGTTTTAATTTGAAAAGATTTTATTAGGTAAAATTAATTAATTTTAAAGTCCTAAATATTATATTTTATATATAGTATGATAAATAAGGAATGTTTTAATTTGTAAGATTCTACTTGAATTCAAATTCCTAAATATATTACTATTATGTCCAATACTAAATTAATTTTTAAAGGGTAAAAAAGGCGAACGACATTTTGCTAAGGGCCTTCGTACTTTTCATACAGTATATAAATATAATATACTAGTTTCTATGTACATGCCTTGCACATAATACCCTAGACATGAGAAGAGAAAAATATTAAAAATATACAACAACATGTGCAACTAATAGTTTGCCCAGAATATGTTAATAGTTTAACCAAAAAATATTAATTTCGTGCAATGTATTATGAAGATATTAAAAGTATTATTCTTTTAAATAATTCATACCATGTATAATTTGTTATCGCTATTATTTTTTAATTGGTTATTATACGAATAAATTTGGAAAGAAATTTTTTTTGTGAGTAAATCAGGAGACTAAGCATATTGAACCATAGAACTTGCTTTTCGTTGCGACTTTTTACTTATTATGTAAAGAGGAAAGCTTTTGGCCCTTGAATATGCCAACAATATCGGCGTTACAGTTTATCTACATGTATTACAATTCAATCTTGTAATAAATAATAACCACCTTCTTTTTCCTTTTTTTTTCTCCGTCTTTTCTCTCTCACGCAAAACATATATAATTTAGAAGAAATTAGCTTATGAGTTGCAACTCAGATATATAGTTTAGCAAGAATAACTTATTAACACTTATTTTAACACAATGAAGCACGCAACAGCTGACTATCTAGAACTAGTGGAAATTGTGTGTAGCCCTCATCCACATTCACAGGATATCAATCATTTCATCTTTGTCAAAATATTAATTAATGAGCTGATTTTTTTATGGCTCTATCGGTTCGCATTATTTGCAAAATGAGCTATGTCGGGTAAAGTCTAAAAACATGGGCTATTTTTGGTTGTAAGATTGGGCCGACTGACATGGGATATAATTGGGTTATTTTTAAAAATAGCTAGATTTACAACTTGTAGTTCAAAAATAGCCCAATTTCAAAAGTAATCAAAATTTAGCTACTTTTTATGTAAAGATAAATTTGAGGGAAAACACTGTTCAAAACCCAAAAAATACTCCAATATATTATGCTGGAGTTCCAGCATACGTATACTTGAACTCTAGCATATTATACTGGAGTTCCAGGATAGTATGCTGGAACTCCAGCATAATATGATGGAGTTCCAGCATAAATACACTAGAACTCCAGCATAATATACTGGAGTTCCAGCAATTATAATGGTTCAGTATAATATACTGGAGTTTGGAGCTCCAGTGCTCCAGTCTCCAGTATATTATACTGGAGCTAGCAAAGTATACCGGTCCAGCATAATATGTTGGAGTTCATACACAAGTGCACCGAAGTCCAGTATATTATGCTGGACCGGTCTCTATTGCAGCAAAACGGTGGCTATTTTTTATTAACTTAGTAAACACTGACTATTTTTGATTGACCAGTCCGAAAACTGGCTATACCGTGAAATTTTGGCGATATAATTCCTTCTTAGTTTATTGGGTGGCATAGGCATAAAAGGAAGTGAATGATACTTTCATTGTCATAATATTAACATTAATTTTCGTCGTCTTTATTCCTAACTTGTAATAGGGTTTTACATAAAAAAGGATTTCATCGGTTAACCTAGCGTCGAGAGGAGAACCAGAGAGCCTCCTTTATCCATTTTTTTTCTTTCTTCAACTTTCAGAGTAAAGATATCGATGATGAAGTCAATCGAGAGATCGCCGGCAAAGTTAACGATGTCATTGGAAAATAAATATGGCGGAGGATAACATCCTTTACCCATTTTTATCCTTCAATTTTCAAGGCAAAGAGGTCGACGATAAAGGCAGTGAAGTCATCAGAGAATGAATCTCTGGTGATGAATAGCCGTTTTTACCCACTTTATGTTATTTTTGTTCTGCCGAAAAAGAATCCATTTAAAATTGAACTATTTTGTGTTTTAGCAAATGTTTTGCTCTAGTGTTGTATTCAGACAATTTTCAAGTTATTCAGATGATATTCCAGTTATTTATCTTATTTTATAAAATAATTTCATCTCCGTCTTCTCTCCTCTTTAATTTTCAGATCTAACTTCCTCTGAAAAACTCTCTTTTGACATTTTGGTACTGAAATAGAGGTGTAATATTGAACATAAAATGTGTTCTGGTATATATATTGTATAACCACTATTTATACACACGTATACATTATTGTATCATTGTGTATAAATATGTATGTGTTCATAACATCACATAATTATTTATTTCTCAATGCATAAGGATATATATACATTGTCATTATACAAGAGACATCCATGGAAGTTTGACATTTATCTTCTTCTTTCTCTTATTCTTTTGATATACATTATTATACATTTCATATATAAGTTTATACATAGCTATACATTATTATACATATACTGCATATGTATAATCAAATTATTATTTTTTTTTCATGTTTTCTTACTTTTTCTAGAATAATTCATATATAAATCGACTTTCCTTATGATTTCTCTACCAAATCACAAACTTGCAGCAATTGTTTTCCAATTTTACCATATAACACTACTAAAATTTGGGTTTTAGCGATTACAAAAAGCGACCAACGTTGGTCGCTTATCTCAATATAGCGACCAAAATACGTCCAAACAGGCTTGATAACTATATTGGTGGTCCTTTTACCTTAGCGACCATCGTTGGTCGCTCAGCTAAAATGATCAAATGTTCACTGTAAACAAAATACCGACCAACTTTCACTACTAAAAAAATTAAATTTTAGCGACGGGCAAATTCTGTAGCTAAACAGAAAAATCCGTCGTTAATCTCATTTAGCGATAGATTAACAACGGATTATCAAAAAATTTTGCTAGCTACGAGCGTTTTAGCAACAGATTAGCGACGACGTTCATAGCTAATTCTAATTTTTTTGTAGTGTTTGGTCGGTATAATATTTTAATAATATAAATTTAACGACCAACGTTGGTCTCTACATTTAAATTACGATATTTTTCAAATTATTATATATCAAAAATTAGCGACCAACGTTGGTCTGTAAATTAAAATATATATTATCTTAAGAAATATATATTTAACAATCTAGGTTCATAAGCGGTCAACTTTGGTCGCTATTTTTTTATTTTTTATTCTTTTTTATACATAAGCATCCAGCCTTGGTCTCTAATGTCCAGGATATATTTTTTTTTTTAAACTAGGTTCATTAGCGACCAACCTTGGTCGCTAATTTCCAGAATTTTTTTAATAGCTAAGCGAGCAACTTTGATCACTTTTCTGGGTAATAATTTTGGCATAACATGTATGTTTTGGCAGCTACACCACCTGCCATCATACCGAAATCCCTAAATAATAATATAATTCAATTCATAAACTACAATTTCAATACAAAAATCTCCACACAACCCAACAACACCACCACCACAACAACAACAACAACACAATTCAAAACATACATTAAAACCAACAAATTAAAGTTCAACAGAACTAACAAATTAAACTAACAAAACTAAGTTAATGCTTGTTACACCTAGTTCAAAGCAGGTTCTATTTGTCTAGTTCAAAGTATATAAAAGAAAATGAGTGTTTTGTACGATATCATTATCATCACCGTCTGATGAACTTTCATAAACAAGATGGTAAACAGAAGGTTCTACTAGTCGAGGATGGAAAGAACAATCGCGGGAGGATGGGAGGAACGAGCACGGGGAAGACGGAAGGAACGCTCACATTCAAGTCGAGCCTCTGGCGATGACTCACGAGACTGGGGAATCGGAAAACATCCAGAAGCTAGGAGAGATTTGAGTTGCTCTTGCATGCCCTGGTACCAAGCTCCCATGCCAATGTACTGAGCATCTATAAGCTTTTTTCTTTCCTTGACCACTTCTAGCTCGGATATGAGCTTTATCACAGTCTTCCGCATAGCGGAGAGGCTCTCCCCATCAAGTTGCTCGCCTTGCGAGGAAGTATATTCCTTGCATTTCACACTTATAGCGATGGAATTTCTTAGTAGGAAACCCGTATACATTCTCCCATTTTGGACCGCCAGCAGCCTCCGTCCACATTCTTTCAGCATCCCTGTCCGAAGGTTGGATTGGCTCGCCCGACTTATTACGTGGCTGAATGCATATGAATTCCTTCATATCAGCTGTGAAGCAACCCTATAAGAAAAATTCCATTGAATTAGTATTTAAAAATTTATATAATAGTAAATTAAAATACTTAATGAAAAGTAAAAACTTACATGTACAGTCGAGGCTCGGACCTCGACCCACCTTTCTTGACCCGTCTCTTTCTTCTTCTTTACAATATGAGTCTCCTTAAATAGCTCATCTTAGTTCATTGGACGCCCCAACTTCTTTTCCTGAAAACTCATAAATTTTAGTTAATAAATAAAATAGATATACTTTAAAAATTAAAATAAATTAAGCAATTACATACGAATCTTCTTTTTATTGTCCCTAGGTTGATCACACCTCCAGTGTGCAAGGAGCCTCCCTTATCAGATGCACGAGCTTTAATTCCTTTTTCTCTTTTCTCTAAGAACTTTGCGGTAAGCCAATGCCTTTGCAAAGCCTCCCATAAATTTTGAAGCAACCAGTCAGGCTTCTGGTTCAACTTTCTAGCTTTGGAAAAACTATGCGACAACCGCTTGCGAGCTTTGTAATAAAAATTTGCAGCCACTTCCGCGCTATAACGGTGTTCCCATACGCACTTGCGCTGTATTTCAAAAGTTATATATTATATGGAAATATCATAAATATAAATAATTATACTGCTTAAAAGAACATTTATACCTTAAATTGATTAAAAATTTGCTCCTTCAGCGAGAATGGGAATTCACTCCAAGTCGCATAAGGGCCATCATAAAGCTTTCTGGTGGCTTTGGTGATTATCCTCGTAGTAATATTACTCGGTATGAACCTACAATATAATAAAAAAACACATTATTATCTTAGTACAAACTGTACAAACAATAAACGTAAAAAATAACAAATAACTCTTACCCATCACTCTCAGGGACTATAATGATCCTGCCATATTGATCATTATGACAACCCGACCCGTCGCCTCATTAGTTACCGCTCCGTTTCCCCCATTTTACGCTTCTTCATGTTTCATTATCAGTAGTTGGGCGTTGTAGTTGATTTGGATTGGTTTTGGTAGAAAATGAGACACTTAGTCTCTTTCAAGAAGGCTTAAGTTGAAAAAGTCAACCGGATGTTGACTATTGAGTTAGAGGGCTCGGACATAATTTTCGGTGATTCGGTTAGCTTCGGGGGTGATTTGTGACTTAGGAGTGTGATCAGAATTGATTTTGGAGGTCCGGTGTAGAATTAGGCTTGAATTGGCGAAGTTAGTATTTTGGCAAATTCCTATTGATGGGTGAGATTTTGATCTGAGGGAGAGCTGTTGTAGCTTAGTTATGTGATTTTTGATATGTGTGCAAAATTTCAGGTCAATCGGACGTCGTTTGGTTGGGTTTTTTTATCGAATGCGTGTTTCGGAAGGTTTTGAAGAACTTAGGCTTGAATTCGATGTCAATTGATGGTTTTGGTGTTGTTTGAGGTGTTTTGATGATTGGAACATCTTTGAATGAGGTTTTAGGATGTGTAGGTGCTTTTGGTTGAGGTCCCGGGGGCCTCGGGTGAGTTTCAGGTGGTCAATCGGGCCATTTTTGGAGTTGAGAAATTGCAGAAAAATCAGTCCAGCAATTGCAAGTATTTTGGCCTTCGCGTTCGCGTAGGGAAGCTCGAGTTCGTGAAGGGCTGGGTTCTAGAAGCTACGCGTTCGTGAGGGTCAAGGCCGCGCTCGCGAAGGTTTCATCAGTCTGTTCATTGCGTTCGCGTTATGTGTCCCGCGATCGCGTACAAGGAATTTTGGTCTCAGGGGAAATTCTCATCGCGTTCACGTTATGATCTCCGCGTTCGCGGAGGTAGAGGAAGAAAGTCATCGCGTTTGCGACCCTGTGACGCATTCTCATAGAGAAAACATTGGTCAACGCAAGGTCGTGCTTCGCGAACGCGAGAGTTTGACCGTGTTCGCGAAGAAGGAGGGGTCAGACCTGGGTAGAAAGTTTATAAACATTTCATCCGTGATTTTTATCCATTTTTCCCCCATGGTTGATCATTTTTGAGAGCTTCTTCGTAGGGATTAAAGAGGGATTCAAGAGGAATCGATTGGAGGTAAGATTTTTGAATTTAAAGCACGTTTTTATTGTGAAATCCACCTAGAAATTCATGAAAACTAAGCCAAAAGTGGAATAACTAGGGCTTGAGTTTTGAGATTTTTAAATTAGAAATTGAAGGGCCATTTGAGGTCGGATTTGGGAGTTCTTGGTATGTATGAACTCGTGGCGAGATGAGAAATCCATTGATCTAAATTTTGTAATTTTTCGAGAAGTGGGCCCGGGTCTCGGGTTTTGTTAGTTTCGAGATTTTTGCTAATTTTTGATTGTTTTCGATTGGGTATTATTCCCTTGGAATATTGTGATGTATTCGCTCTAATTTTGGTTAGATTCGACGTGCGTGGAGGCCGATTTGAGGGGAAAAAGCGTCGCGAGCTAGATATTTCACCGGTTCGAGGTGAGTAATGATAGTAAATGATATCCTGAGGGTTTGAAACTTCGGATTGCACATCGTAGTGCTATATTGAGGTGACTTACACGCCGGATAGTGGGCGTGGGGTAGAACACCGCTGGGGATTGTGACTTGGTCTGTCCCGATTGATTAACTTACCGTGTATTCGACTGGAATTTATTTGTTATCACTGTTGTTTGGGCTGATTGCTATATCTGGGCTTCGTGCCAACTATTTGAACCCTTCGGGGATTATTTTTACTGTTTTTCTCACCGTTTTGACTTATTACTTGAACTCAGTCATACTGTTTCTCCACTACTTTACAACTCAGTCACTTTTACTCAGATTGAGTCTTAAATGATAATTTAAATGATAATTTGGGCTGAGGACTACCGATTGACTAATGCCCGAGAGGCTTGTGATGATATTCTGACTCAGTGTGACCGAGGGCCAGATGTGAGTATACACTGAGAGATGTGAGGCCGAGGGCCTGGATGTGAGGATTATATATATATGGATCGGACTGCACGCCACAGTAGTATATTATATGGATCGGACTGCACGCCGCAGTAGTATATTATATGGATCGGACTGCACGCCGCAGTAGTATATTATATGGATCGGACTACATGCCGCAGTAGTATATTATATGGGTCGGACTGCACGCCGCAGTATGTATATATATTGGATCGGACTGCACGCCGTATTGATATAGCGCTTGGGCTGTAGGATCCCCTCCGGAGTCTGCACCCCCACAGTGAGCGTGGGTACCCATATGGATCAGGCTGCACGCCGCAGCGATATGTGGATCGGGCTGCACGCCGCAGCGGTTATTATGTGATATTGTTTCTGAGAGTGACCTGAGAGAGGGAGCCTGAGGGGCCGAGAGTGTTGTTGAGAGTGAGCCCGAAGGGCTGGTTCAGTTTGAGATATTGCCCGAGGGGCGAGCTTTTATGTGCTCATTTTGCATACTTCTTGTCTTTTACCTGTTATACCGTGGTATTTGTGCCCGATGGGCGGATATTTCTGTGCTAGTCAGCACTAACTATTTTGAAACTGTTTTCATAATCATTGAAAAGACCATTTTTAAAAGAGATTTGAACTGAGCCAAAGCATTTCTAAAGATTTCACCGATTTCACTATTTTTCTTAGAAATTGTACCCAGTTTCTGTATAGCATGTTTGTTTCTTTATGTGATTTCTTGTTGCTTAGTTATTATTTACTTTTACTACTCACTGAATTGGAGTACTCACTTTACTCCCTGCACCTCACGTGCAGTTGCAGGTATTTATGCACCCGATAGCGGGTATTGGCAGTATGACGGCGGAGTTGTAGAGGTTCTAGCAAGGTGACTGCCAGCGTTCGTAGCACCCCTGTCCTTTCATGTTATTCATACATCTTGTTCGGTGTATTTCTATACTGTATAGTGGAAACTTCATTCTTATAGATGCTCGTGACTTGTGACACCTCGGTTGGGCTGTGTTGGGTTGTAGATTTTGTTGAATAATGTCATTAAGTCGCATTTTTCTATTCATTTATGTTTAATTACTTTGAAAGAGACGAATTGGGTTAGTTGGATGGCCTTGTCTTTACGAGAGGCGCCATCACGACCAGTGCGGGTTTTGGGTCATGATAAGTTGGTATCAGAGCCTAGGTCACGAGTCATGAGCAGGTTTAGTAGTGTCTCGCGGATTGGTACGGATACGTCTGCATTTATCCTCGAGAGGCTGCAGAACCCTTAGGAAAACTTCACATTCTTGGAATTCTTATCGTGCGTACTTGATTCAGCTTGTGATATAACTCATGAAATTCCTTCCACACGTCTGTATGTGCACGTGAGCACTCAGTATTATATGTGCCTTGATGGCTTGTGATTCCCCGATCAAGGGGCGAGATGTGATATCCGTGAGTTTGATGTTGGGCCAGTCTGGAGGACTTGAGGCCGGATCTTTGCCTATGGCTCGAGCACTGAGGTGCTGATTGTGTGAGCAAGTGTTTTGAACTTATATGTTTGGTATTGTCCCTATTAGCCAGAATGGCGGTTTGGTATTCATGGGATGAGTATGATAGTACTGCGAGATATAATGATATATTTTGGTAATGACGAAGAAGTCTGCTGGGTAATAGATGAACTGCTAAGTGATTCGTTTCCTATTGTGATTTGATGTGTAGCCCGAATATGGGCGCGTGAAGAATATTTTCGTGTCTCCTAGTTGGAAAGTAAAGTGCAATACATGTGGTGGCATGAGTTCAAACTCAGGAAGACTAAATTGACTGCGTAATGTGTATGACGGTGGAAGGTATCACTACTAAGAAAACCAGGGTTTCGCTACGGACAAAATCTGTAGCTAAATAGAAATATCCGTCGCTAATGTCATTTAGCGACGTATTAGCGACGGATTATCAAAATATTCTGCTAGCAACGAGCATTTTAGCAACAGATTAGCAACGACGTTCGTAGCTAATTCCAGTTTTTTTTGTAGTGTATGCTGAAATAATAAATTGAGGCAAAGCATGTGAGTTATCTCTTGCGGAGTGTTCTTAAGTGGCATAATCCTTATGTGTATGTTAGAAGACCTCATGTGTAATTGAAGGGTACATGTTGAAATTTGAAAATTTGGGTCGCTTAAGAGAGTGGACTCAACTGATGTAGAGATGGATGCGAGAAGTGTAGAGGATTACAGTACTGGATGATCTGTGTTTTCACGAACTGGTAGATGATTTGAGTTTAATCTCACTATGATATTGTGACATCATTAGAGTAAAAGTATTATGGGTTATTGAGTGTGTCCCGATATATGGCTTCGAGCCAAGTTGGGGATGTTGCTGTTGGTTAGCTGACTGCACAGTTATGTGCTATGTTGGTTCCATTTCGAGGTATGCTGGCGGATCAGTCCTGGTTGCAAAAATTGAGCCGAGGATGACACGAGTGAAGCAAAATTTTGACAAAGGTTATATGGTGCTTCGTAGATATGAGGAAATACTAGGATGTCTTGAGTTGTTGTTGATAAAGAATGCTCAATGTATAGAGAAGGAAGGTGGTTGTTTGCATTGGAATGAGATCATATTCTGCAGTGCCAGAGTGCTAATAAGGCACGAGTGGTCCTGTTCGTTAAGTCAGGTAATTTGCAGTTTGAATAAGAGTGAATAACTCTCGAGAATGGTTTTAATGTGTTCAAGATTCTACATGTGACAACCAGGTGTCTTAAGGTTGTGTATGTTGTTAGAGACTGTGTTTTCATTGGAAAGTGTCAAGACTTGTGGTATTTTTATGTTAATTATGGGATTCTATGCATCAGTATCAGGAAAATAAAGGTAACGAATTCAGATTCGTGGGAAGTTCTCCAAGTAAAGTATTCTGGAATGTGGTATTTCTGGGAACATTTGAGGGAGTATTCAATGACTTATGGGTCTTAGACAGTGTGGTCTTGTGCTTGGGTCTCGTGTAGTGAGCCTGGGTTGAGAAACGGTGGTGCCACAGCAAGAGGGAATATCAAGTTGATGATGAATCAGAAAGGAAATTAGATAGATGGAATAGCTTGATAGTGAACCAAATTGGTATGGTAAAGATATGATTAATTTCTTTGTATGTGTTCGAGGTAATGAGCCCTTACAGGTATTGTGCAGCAAAGCTCTTGAGTGCTGACAGTTTGGCTAGTCTGGTCTAGTTAGAAGGATTTGGTCCTGACAGTTTAGCTTGTGCAAATGGAATTGGGGAAGAATTCTTGTTAGGTTTTACCGTGGTTTAGAGATGTATATATCGTCTATGGGCATGCGAAGCATGGAATGCGTAATGATTTTCTTCCAAATGGGATCAGTGGAAGTTGTTGGCTAGGTGAGTTACAGTTCAGTTCTGAAAAGAAGTTCATAAAACTCTTAATTAAAGAGTAGTCTCAAGCAATCAAGGAAATGGTACTTCTAATTGGAAGTGATTTGGCGAGAGTATATTTCTCGGAAGGAGGGTAATATGATTGGACTGATGATACTTCGGCAGTATTGCGCCACTTTCTTACCAGATTGACTGTTGATATCTGAGTTTGTTTGATGGCACAGGGGAATTTTTAGAATATCTTTCGTGGAATGATTGGGTACTTGAGATGTAATATGTATTCATACGGCGGAATTTGGGATCAGGTACAGTGATTCGTGTGCTATATGGAGTTGGAGACTGGGAGTTCTCATGTTCAGGCTATGTAGTGGTTGTGGATCGTGTGTATTGGTACCGTTAGCATCTATTGGGATTTGGAGGCCCGAGTGGATCTTTCTTTGCTTGGTATATTAGATTATGGATATGATATTGGGGTGTAGACTGGTTGTCTCAGTGTTATGCTATGGGCTATGTCGGAAAATGCCACAGGTTGCGTGGCAAGGTGCATCGGATTATGTTCTAGCAGAGTGGTTTGTATTCCAAAGATTAGCGGACGGCTGGAAAGGATTGCTTTTCTTAAATGGGCCTTCGTGGCGGATGTCAGTGCAGAGGTTTCTACCATTGATTCAGTTCCGGTATTGAGGGACTTTTTTTGGATGCGTTTTTTGTGGTCGGGCATGTCGCCAGGCGAGATTGTGGGTTTTGGTATTTATTTGGTGCCGGGCACCTTATCGTACGGCTCCGGTAGGAGTTATAGTGGTGGAAGGAGCAGCTTCAGGATTCTTGGTATTGAGTTCGTTGACAGGCCGATGTGGCTATGTATTTGGTTTGAGTTAGCTTGGTTAGTCCCGAGTTGAATTGTTGAGGGATAGGTTTATTCGGTCATTATTGAACATGTTAGTGATTTGGGGAGATCTATGAGTTGCTTTTTCTGTGCTGTGAGGCGTTATGATTTGTTGGATATGGGCACATGTGGTGCGGTTCTATTGAGGATTCATAAAGAAAGTCGAGCGGGAAGAGTAAATGAATGTTGCTCGGTAAATGGAGTATTGGTTATGGCCTATCGGGTTGCGTGTCGTATGTTATTTGTTTCACCGTGGGTGTAATGAATTGCTTTGTTTTCAGGCATCAAATTGTGTGTGGCTATCGGTTTTGAGCATAGTGATTTGAGGTGTTTCATGTGTTATAGTGTTTGGATAGGATCACGCGTTGTAACGAGGCCACGCGGGGGTATGACCCTTCGGGGTAGATTCGGGTATCCTATTCTATGATGTGAGACGGGGTCTCAGCCTAGTGTTGTGATGGTACTGATGAACTTGAGTTACAGCTCTTTCGTTTGAGTCATTTGTTATGATTTGAGTATGTTCAGACCGTTTCTTGTTGGTGCGTGTATCATGCAAGTTGTGGCTTAGGCCTGTATTGAGGTGTCGTATCACCAGAGTAGTGTGTTGGATTCAAGGTGATCGTGGGAGTCATTAATGAATATGAACATATTTGATTTCAGCTTGTTAGAAGGATAATATCGAGGTTCGACCCGGAAATCCGTTGTGGTAATAGTCAAAGAGAAGTGGCTTCATGAATGGTTGATCTGAGAAATGGTTACGGTTTATCGCATGGTTCATTTATTGTTGGCGGTATGTGAAAGTGTTAGAATAATAATTTAGCTAATAATAGGTTTCCTACTAGTATTCGGGTGTTGTGGGCAACTGCTATGGATTGAAGTTATTGTTTCGAGTATTTGGTTTATGTGGTATATAATGTGATTGCACCTGAGGTTACAGGTGTGGGTTATTTCATCTGGTTCGGGCTTATTCTGAGTATAGAGGTGAGGTTCTGATCTTGTGTATGATTTTGGAAAGTGCAATGTGGTTCTACGGTTTATGGTCTAGATGGATTGTGAGATTTCAGCTATTGGTTGGCTTCTAGTACAACTCTGGGTATGCTCGCGGACGAGCATTTGTTTAAGTTGGGGAGGATGTGACAAACCGACCCGTCGTCTCATGAGTTACCGCTCCGTTTCCCCCATTTTACGCTTCTTCGTGTTTCATTATCAGTAGTTGGTGCGTTGTAGTTGATTTGGATTGGTTTTGGTTGAAAATGAGACACTTAGTCTCTTTTACGAAGGCTTAAGTTGGAAAAGTCAACCGGATATTGACTATTGAGTTAGAGGGCTTGGACGTGATTTTCGGTGATTTGGTTAGCTTCGGGGGTGATTTGTGACTTAGGAGTGCGATCAGAATTAATTTTGGAGGTCCGGTGTAGAATTAGGCTTGAATTGGCGAAGTTAGTATTTTGGCGAATTCCGATTGATGGGTGAGATTTTGATCCGAGGGACAGAATGGAATTTTGAGAGTTTCAGTAGTTTCGTTATGTGATTTTTGATGTATGTGCAAAATTTCAGGTCAATCGGACGTCGTTTGGTTGGGTTTTTTATCGAATGCGTGTTTCAGAAGTTTTTGAAGAACTTAGGCTTGAATTCGATGTGAATTGATGGTTTTGGTGTTGTTTGAGGGGTTTTGATGATTGGAACATGTTTGAATGAGGTTTTAGGATGTGTTGGTGCTTTTGGTTGAGGTCCCGGGGGCCTCGGGTGAGTTTTGGGTGGTCAATTGGACCTTTTTTGGAGTTGAGAAATTGCAGAAAAATCAGTCCAGCAATTGCAGATATTTTGGCCTTCGCGTTCGTGTAGGGGAGCTCGCGTTCGCGAAGGGCTGGGTTCTGGAAGCTATGCATTCGGGAGGGTCAAGGCCGCGTTCGCGAAGGTTTCATCAGGCTGTTCAGTGCGTTCGCATTATGTGTCCCGCGATCATGTACAAGGAATTTTGGTCTCAGGGGAAATTCTCATCGCGTTCACGTCATGATCTCCGCGTTCGTGGAGGTAGAGGAAGAAAGGCATCACGTTTGCGACCCTGTGTCGCGTTCGTATAGAGTAAACATTGGTCAACGCAAGTTCGTGCTTCGCGAACGCGAGAGTTTGATCGCGTTCGCGAAGAACTAGGGGTCAGACCTGGGCAGAAAGTTTATAAACATTTCATCCGCGATTTTTAGCCATTTTTCCCCCATGGTTGATCATTTTGAGAGCTTCTTGGTGGAGATTAAAGAGGGATTCAAGGTGAATCGATTGGAGGTAAGATTTTTGAACTTAAAACTCGTTTTTATTGTGAAATCTACCTAGAAATTCATGAAAACTAAGCCAAAAGTGGAAGAACTAGGGCTTGAGTTTTGAGATTTTTAAATTAGAAATTGAAGGGCCATTTGAGGTCGGATTTGGGAGTTCTTGGTATGTATGAACTCGTGGAGAGATGAGAAATCCATTGATGTAAATTTTGTAATTTTTCGAGAAGTGGGCCCGGGGCTCAGATTTTGCTAGTTTCGAGGTTTTTGCTAATTTTTGATTGTTTTAGATTGGGTATTGTTCCCTTGGCATATTGTGAAGTATTCGCTCTAATTTTGGTTAGATTCGACGCGCGTGGAGGCGATTTGATGGGCAAAGGCATCGTGAGCTAGATATTTCACCGGTTCGAGGTGAGTAATGATTGTAAATGATATCCTGAGGGTTTGAAACCCCGGATTGCACATCATATTGAGACCGTTGACAGTGCTATATTGAGATGACTTACACGCCGGATAGTGGGCGTGGGGTAGAGCACCGCTGGGGATTGTGACTTGGTCCGTCCCGATTGATTAATTTACTGCGTATTCGACTGGAATTTATTTGTTATCACTATTGTTTGGGCTGATTGCCATATTTGGGCTTCGTGCCAACTATTTGAACCCTTCGGGGACTATTTTCACTGTTTTCCTCATTGTTTTGACTTATTACTTGAACTCAGTCATACTGTTTCTCCACTACTTTACAACTCAGCCGTTTTTACTCAGATTGAGTCTTAAATGATAATTTGGGCTGAGGACTACCGATTTACTAATGCCCGAGGGGCTTGTGATGATATTCTGACTGAGTGTGACCGAGGGTCAGATGTGAGGATACACTGAAAGATGTGAGGCCGAGGGCCTGGATGTGAGGATTATATATATATGGATCGGACTGCACGCCGTAGTAGTATATTATATGGATCAGACTGCACGACGCAGTAGTATATTATATGGATCGGACTGCACGCCGCAGTAGTATATTATATGGTTCGTACTGCACGCCGCAGTATGTATATATATTGGATCAGACTGCACGCCACAGTGATATAGCGTTTGGGCTGTAGGAGCCCCTCCGAAGTCTACACCCCCACAGTGAGCGCGGGCACCCATATGGATCGGGTTGTACGCCGCACCAAGCTATGGATTGGGCTGCACGCCGTAGCGATATGTGGATCGGGCTGCACGCCGCAGCGGTTATTATGTGATACTATTTCTGAGAGTGACCTGAGAGAGGGAGCCCGAGGGGCCGAGAGTGTTGTTGAGAGTGAGCCCGAGGGGCTGGTTCAGTTTGAGATATTGCCCGAGGGGCGAGCTTTTATGTGCTCATTTTGCATACTTCTTGTCTTTTACCTGTTATACTGTGGTATTTGTGCCCGAGGGTCGGATTTTTTTGTGCTAGTCAGCACTAACTATTTTGAAACTGTTTTCGTAATCATTGAAAAGACCATTTTTAAAAGAGATTTGAACTGAGCCAAAGCATTTCTAAAGATTTCACCGATTTCACTATTTTTCTCAGAAATTGCACCTGGTTTCTGTATAGCATGTTGGTTGCTTTACGTGATTTCTTGCTGCTCAGTTATTATTTACTTTTATTACTCACTGAGTTGGAGTACTCACTTTACTCCCTGCACCTCGCGTGCAGTTGTAGGTATTTATGCACCCGATAGCAGGTATTGGCAGTATGACGGTGGAGTTGTAGAGGTTCTAGCAAGGTGACTGCCAGCATTCGCAGCACCCATGTCCTTTCATGTTATTCATACATCTTGTTCGGTGTATTTCTATACTGTATAGTGGAAACTTCATTCTTATAGATGCTCGTGACTTGTGACACCCCGGTTGGGCTGTGTTGGGTTGTAGATTTTGCTGAATAATGTCATTAAATCGCATTTTTCTATTCATTTATGTTTTAATTAATTTGAAAGAGAAGAATTGGCTTAGTTGGATGGCCTTGTCTTCACGAGAGGCGCCATCACGACCAGTGCAGGTTTTGGGTCGTGACAATCATAATGCACCTCCTCGGCATCATCAGCATCACCGTCCAAAGCATGTATATCAGAGGCATGTGTGGAAGGTGTAGGGGGGTCAGAGCTAGTATCTCGCATTCGAAGGCCTGAAATAGATAGAGTCGCTGATGAAGATGGTTGTGATCCATGTGACTGCGACATAGCTGGATGGACCACAAGTGGTTGTGATACTAATTGTTGTGACCCAAGTGGTTGTGACACTGATGGTTGTGATCCATATGGATGTGACATAGATCGATGTGTTCCATGTGTTGCAGATGGTTACGATCCACGTGGTCGTGAAGCAGCTGGACTCTATGCCGGACGTATAGTCCTATGGCCTTGTGACGAAAGACTTGGTGTCTGCACGAAGGTGTAGGACTCGTGATGCTGTGGCAGCTTAGAATACCCCTGTGGTGGAGGCAAAGACATAGGCATAGGCATCTCTGAAGAGGGTGGAAAAGATTGATATTATCTTCTACCCTCCTCTTTGGTTTCCTAGCCTTTTCTCAACCCCGAGAACCAGTAGGGTCATTGTTACCTCGACCCTTGCCTGTTGTCTGCATAATATAATATATATTTAGATTGAAACATATAAGAAACTATCTATAAACGAGAGTTATTAAAGAAACCAACTTTTTAAAGCTCATCAACGTATTGTTCCTCGTCCGAGAATTCTTCTTCCTCACTAGTTTTAGCTTCATCAGTTAATTCTTCTTCCTCGTTTTCTATAATTCTTACTTCATTTATATCAATTTCTTCCAATATGTGTTCAGGATGTTCCAAATCATTTTTTAAAAGTTCGTCCACTATTTGGTGAACACTGGAGATATCGTTTTGACATGCAATATCTAACACATTCTCGACTTCCACCCTACCTACAGGCTTAGATTTTATTACAACCCACCAATCGGACTTATTCCGCCACAATGGATAAGGAGCATAATACACTTGCCTAACATTATGTGCAATTATAAAAGGATCATAGCGATCACACACCCTCGTATGACTAACCTCAATTATGTTGTATTGATTGTGTACTCTTGTACCTCTTGTTGGATTTGGGTCAAACCACTTGCATCTAAAGAGTATCAATTTCTTAAATGGCCAACCTGTATATTCTAGGTCTATTATTTCTTTGAGCACACCATAATAATCAATATCTCCAACTTGGTTGTCATCACCACTTTGAACCCACACCCCGCTATTGTTGTTATTTTTATTTTTAGAGCAATCCTCTGTATGAAACTTATAATCATTCACAACGTACTTAGACATTGTTGTGACCTCAAGCCCCAGGTCCCCAAGATATGTCTTTCAAAAATTGATTTACACCATTATTTGGATCATTTACCTACATATTGTTAAAAAAAATTCATAAGTTAGCATAACTTTCAAACATTGTTTACCTACATAGTGTTACAATATTTTAAGAATAAACTTACAAATTGTTTGAACCACGTATCAAATCTCGTATATACAACATCATGGCCAAATTGACCCACAAAGTGACTGTGACACATCAAATATTTTTAGTAGTTGCATTGAGATGTAATCACAGTAAATTTTATATTTTGATAACTACTAAATCAATACTTACTTGAGAAATGGTACAACTTTGGGACAATTTAGCAACACATGAAGTGTAGCTGACTTGTACTCCATATCACTCAAACTTCTCTTTCTAACATCCTTAGAACATCGGCCTGATTGACGGAATATGGACATAAGGGGATATAACGAATCATTCACACATTCGACTGTATGCCTATTGGGACTATTCCTAGCACATGGCATATTACTCTCAAAATAATAAGAACAAAAATGAGCAGTTTCCTTTGCAAGATAAGCTTCGCATATAAATCCTTCAATACTATTCCTCTGCTTAACATATTGTTTGCATTTTCCAATTGTACTACATAATTTCAGGTTAGCCAAGAACATTCAAATAAAACAGAAAATTACATCAACTTATAATATTACCTCTCAAAGGGATACATTCATCTGCATTGAACAGGCCCTCCAAGTCGTGGNCTTATAGATGCTCGTGACTTGTGACACCCCGGTTGGGCTGTGTTGGGTTGTAGATTTTGCTGAATAATGTCATTAAATCGCATTTTTCTATTCATTTATGTTTTAATTAATTTGAAAGAGAAGAATTGGCTTAGTTGGATGGCCTTGTCTTCACGAGAGGCGCCATCACGACCAGTGCAGGTTTTGGGTCGTGACAATCATAATGCACCTCCTCGGCATCATCAGCATCACCGTCCAAAGCATGTATATCAGAGGCATGTGTGGAAGGTGTAGGGGGGTCAGAGCTAGTATCTCGCATTCGAAGGCCTGAAATAGATAGAGTCGCTGATGAAGATGGTTGTGATCCATGTGACTGCGACATAGCTGGATGGACCACAAGTGGTTGTGATACTAATTGTTGTGACCCAAGTGGTTGTGACACTGATGGTTGTGATCCATATGGATGTGACATAGATCGATGTGTTCCATGTGTTGCAGATGGTTACGATCCACGTGGTCGTGAAGCAGCTGGACTCTATGCCGGACGTATAGTCCTATGGCCTTGTGACGAAAGACTTGGTGTCTGCACGAAGGTGTAGGACTCGTGATGCTGTGGCAGCTTAGAATACCCCTGTGGTGGAGGCAAAGACATAGGCATAGGCATCTCTGAAGAGGGTGGAAAAGATTGATATTATCTTCTACCCTCCTCTTTGGTTTCCTAGCCTTTTCTCAACCCCGAGAACCAGTAGGGTCATTGTTACCTCGACCCTTGCCTGTTGTCTGCATAATATAATATATATTTAGATTGAAACATATAAGAAACTATCTATAAACGAGAGTTATTAAAGAAACCAACTTTTTAAAGCTCATCAACGTATTGTTCCTCGTCCGAGAATTCTTCTTCCTCACTAGTTTTAGCTTCATCAGTTAATTCTTCTTCCTCGTTTTCTATAATTCTTACTTCATTTATATCAATTTCTTCCAATATGTGTTCAGGATGTTCCAAATCATTTTTTAAAAGTTCGTCCACTATTTGGTGAACACTGGAGATATCGTTTTGACATGCAATATCTAACACATTCTCGACTTCCACCCTACCTACAGGCTTAGATTTTATTACAACCCACCAATCGGACTTATTCCGCCACAATGGATAAGGAGCATAATACACTTGCCTAACATTATGTGCAATTATAAAAGGATCATAGCGATCACACACCCTCGTATGACTAACCTCAATTATGTTGTATTGATTGTGTACTCTTGTACCTCTTGTTGGATTTGGGTCAAACCACTTGCATCTAAAGAGTATCAATTTCTTAAATGGCCAACCTGTATATTCTAGGTCTATTATTTCTTTGAGCACACCATAATAATCAATATCTCCAACTTGGTTGTCATCACCACTTTGAACCCACACCCCGCTATTGTTGTTATTTTTATTTTTAGAGCAATCCTCTGTATGAAACTTATAATCATTCACAACGTACTTAGACATTGTTGTGACCTCAAGCCCCAGGTCCCCAAGATATGTCTTTCAAAAATTGATTTACACCATTATTTGGATCATTTACCTACATATTGTTAAAAAAAATTCATAAGTTAGCATAACTTTCAAACATTGTTTACCTACATAGTGTTACAATATTTTAAGAATAAACTTACAAATTGTTTGAACCACGTATCAAATCTCGTATATACAACATCATGGCCAAATTGACCCACAAAGTGACTGTGACACATCAAATATTTTTAGTAGTTGCATTGAGATGTAATC
>MU673691.1:31447-42778 GCA_026770625.1 Nicotiana glauca | reverse complement strand
TAGCCAAGAACATTCAAATAAAACAGAAAATTACATCAACTTATAATATTACCTCTCAAAGGGATACATTCATCTGCATTGAACAGGCCCTCCAAGTCGTGGCTCGTGTACAAGGTGGATTGGAAGGTGTTCCATCACATCAAAAAACCCACATGGAAATATCTTTTCCATCTTAGTAGAAGTTACGCGAATGTTCTGATCCATCCGGAGTAGGTTTTCTTCCCTTAATGTGGAAGAACACAAGTCTTTGAAAAACAAACTAATCTCTGTGATGGGTTTCCAGATTCTTTCAGGCAAACCGCAAAATGCAATAGGCACTAAGGTCTCCACAAAAATATGACAGTCGTGACTTTTCAAATGGCTCAACTTCCCTACCTCCATATCAACTTTTTTTCCAAGATTCGACGCATAACCCTCAGGCATCTTCCATTTCGTTANACCCTCGTATGACTAACCTCAATTATGTTGTATTGATTGTGTACTCTTGTACCTCTTGTTGGATTTGGGTCAAACCACTTGCATCTAAAGAGTATCAATTTCTTAAATGGCCAACCTGTATATTCTAGGTCTATTATTTCTTTGAGCACACCATAATAATCAATATCTCCAACTTGGTTGTCATCACCACTTTGAACCCACACCCCGCTATTGTTGTTATTTTTATTTTTAGAGCAATCCTCTGTATGAAACTTATAATCATTCACAACGTACTTAGACATTGTTGTGACCTCAAGCCCCAGGTCCCCAAGATATGTCTTTCAAAAATTGATTTACACCATTATTTGGATCATTTACCTACATATTGTTAAAAAAAATTCATAAGTTAGCATAACTTTCAAACATTGTTTACCTACATAGTGTTACAATATTTTAAGAATNTTTGCCGTCTTTCCTCCAAAGTGAATGTGTAACTTGCTTTGGGCTTGAATATCTTACCATTGTTTTCTGTCTGCAAGTATTATTCAAGTCGCTTGCAATGTTCTTGTAAGTCCATTCTAGCCTTCAGGTTATCCTTTGTCTTACCTTCAACATCCATCATTGTGTTGAACAAATTGTCAAAATAATATTTCTCAATATGCATGACATCAAGGTTGTGACTAAGAAGATTATCCTTCCAATAAGGAAACTTTCAAAATATACTCTGTTTCGTCCAATTATGAGTAACACCGTATCCGAGAAATCTATAAGGTGGAGCTTCAGTAACTTTACTGAAGTTCTGGACCCTCTCCCAAATTTCCTCACCTGAAAGTATCGAAGGTGGAGAATCATATTCCATTTTATTCTTTTTGAATGAATTTTTCATCCTTCTAAACTCATGATCAGGAGGCAAGAATTGACGATAACAATCAAACCATGATTGCTTTCGGCCATGTTTCAAAGTGAACGCTTTACTATTTTCCATGCAGTAAGGACAAGCTAGCTTCCCAGCAGTCATCCACCCATACAACATTCCATACGCAGGAAAATCTTTAATTTTCCATATTAAATTAGCACGCAAATTGAAATTCTGCTTGGTTGAGATGTCATATATTTCAACACCATCGTACCACAATTCTTTTAGCTCATCAATCAAAGGTTGCAAATATACATCAATCAAACTTTTCGAATTACGTGGACCGGGGATAGTACAATTTAAGAATATATATGGACTAATCATGCACAACTCGGGTGGTAGATTAAGGTGTAAGAAAGACAGGCTAACATGAATATGATGTCGCAGATACAGAAAAAGGCGCGAAGTCATCCGCACACAGACCTAACCGGATGTTCCTTGGTTCACTAGCAAAATCTGGATATGTCCTATCAAAGTGCTTCCAAGCTTCTCCATCTGAAGGATGACACATAACACCAGGTGGTCTTCTATTTTCAAAGTGTCATCTCATATAAGGAGCATAACTCATCTACTCATATAACCTCTTTAACCTAGGTATAAGAGGTAAATAATGCATCGACTTGATAGCGGCTGGAAACCTCTTGAAACGAGGCGTTTCGCAAAATTTACAACTGTTTAAAGTTGCATCATCTTTATAATATAACATGCAACCATCTTTACAACAATGAATTCTCATTGACGAAAGTCCTAACTTAGAAACTAATCTATTTGCCTTGTAGAAATCACCAGGTAATTTGATATTAGGGTCAACTAGTTCACTAATAAGGTCAATGAAAGAGTCCATGGCTACTTGAGAAATATTCCAATCAGATTTGATACTTAGAAATCTAACTGCAACAGACAGCTCAGAGTGCGGACTTCTTTTACGTAGTAGGCGTCTAGCTTCCTCTAACTATTCACAAAAACATTTCGTGTCATCATTAGGAGTTTGTTCAACATTTTCATTGGGCTCACCTCCTAAGTGAATCCCAAAAGTATCCGCAACTATATCATGCATTCTAGAATCATGATTTGTATTCTCCACCGACCTACTACTTTCACCCACAACCATATTATGAAATATCCCATGGCTACTATCGATCTCTCCATGATTAGTCCACACAAAGTAATTTGCTATAAACTCCTTCATATAAAGATGATGCTTAACTTCCGCTGGTTTTTTAAACTTCATATAGTCGCACCTAACACAAGGTCACCCAATTACTCATTCACTTAGGTATGGTGGAAGTGACATTTCATGTCTAATAAAGTCATCCACCCCTTCTATAAAATCCTCCCGCATTCCCCGCCGATTAGGATAATTCCTGTTATACATCCAAGTACGATGTTCCATCTATACAAATAAAACAAGAACAAATTAATTTAGTTAATTCATATCATAATCTTTTTTTAATTAATTAATTTCATATCCTAAAATTTTAATTCATATCCTAAATTTTTAATTTACAAACTAAAAGTTCAATTCATAAACTAAAAGTTTAATTCATATCCAAAAAGTTCAATTCATACACTAAAATTTCAATTCATATCCAAAATGTTCAATTCATAAACTAAAAGTCCAATTCATATCCTAAAATACTCAATTTATAAACTAAAAGTTCAATTCATATCCTAAAAGTTTAATTTATAAACTAAAAGTTCAATTCATATCCAAAATGTTCAATTTATAAACTAAAAGTCCAATTCATATCCAAAATGTTCAATTCATAAACTAAAAGTCCAATTCATATCCTAAAAGTTCAATTCATATCCTAAAATATCCAACTCATATCCGAAAAGTTCAATTCATAAATTAAAAGTTCAAATCATATCCTAAAATTACAATTTATAAACTACAAGTCCAATTCATAAACTAAAATTCCAATACATAAACTAAAAGTCCAATTCATATCCTAAAAGTTCAATTCATATCCTAAAATACTCAATTCATATCCAAAAAGTTCAATTCATAAATTAAAAGTTCAAATCATATCCTAAAATTATAATTTATAAACTACAAGTCCAATTCATAAACTAAAATTCCAATACATAAACTAAAAGTCCAATTCATATCCTAAAAGTTCAATTCATATCCTAAAATTTCAATTCATATCCTAAAATACTCAATTTATAAACTAAAAGTTCAATTCATAAACTAAAAGTCCAATTCATATCCTAAAGGTTCAATTCATATCCTAAACCCTAGATTCTAACTAAACTATCAAGACAATACAAAATATAATTCAAATCAAACTAAACTAAATTTAATACTAATTAAGCTAATTAGTTAATAAAATTAATTAACACAACTAATGACCTAAACCCTAATCCTCAATAAACTACAATGTTCAAAGAACTGAAACACCAATTCATATCCTTAAACTACAATATTGAAATAATTGAAACAAAAACTAGAAATAACAAATATTAAAGGTTATAATTCAAACCTAGGTTTTTTTTAGTTAGAGAAGGAGATAGAGAGGGGCAGCGGCAGTTGGCGGTGCCGTGGGCGGCGGCAGTCAGCGGTTGCAGTGGTGGCGCGGGGTGGGGGAATGGATTTGTGTGAGGGAAATAGAGGAGGGGAGGGGAATGTGTTGAGAGAGAGTTGGGGAAATTTTGGGGAAGAAAATAAGATAAAGGGGGGAGGTACCCGTTTTTGGGTCTGGTATTTAAAAACAGCGACCAACGTTGGTCGCTAATTTTTGTAGATAATAAGTTTTGACTGTTTGACCAAAAAAGCAATCAATGTTGGTCGCCATTTCTAAAAAAAGAAAGAATTTTTTTTTCTATTATGATTTTTAAATATTATAAGCTACAAAAAAATTCTTATTAGCTATAAATATTTATTTTATTTAACTACAATTATTATAAATAATTATAAACTATAAGCATAATTTAAAAAAAATTATATTAACTAGGTAATTACTTTTAATAGATTATCATAGCATGTATGTATTATAATAGAGTTAATGAATTACATTCATTCATCCCTAGGTTATAAATCGATGAATCAATTATAACAGATTAATTGATATAAGTCGAGACGTTTTGCTCTTAATATTCAACGATGCATCTGAGTAGGTTATAAGTTGATGAATCAATTTACAAATGTATCAATACCTAAAAGAACCCGGCCCTATGTTCCTAGTGCTTCATGTTCTTATATATATATATATATATATATATATATATATATATATATATATTTAGTGTAGTCATCCCTTGTATTACAAAAGTATTAACGGATTACATTTATATTGTTTAGATAGTAAATACAAAAGTGATTTTTAATTTTGACCAATGTTGACCTGGAAAGAGACCTACTTTGGTCGCTAATTATCCAGAATTAAAAAGTAGCGGCCAACGTCGGTCACTAATTTTAAATAAGATTTATTTATATTTTGTAAAATATTTTAAAATAATATTATTATTAAACGTTAGTACTGGGTCCCAAATTAGTGACCAAAGTTGGTCGCTACTTGCTTCCCCTTTCATAACCGATCAACTTTTGCCGCCAATTTTAAATATTACTTATTTATATTTTATAAAATATTTTAATTAATATAATTATTAAAACGTTATAAATGGGTCCCACATTAGGTCGCTAATTTCAATATTTCTTTTGACCAAGCAAGTTTGACCAGCCCAGTCAACATGTTGACCACTTTACCGACAAAAAGGCGATCAACGTTGGTCGGTAAATTATTTAAAATAATTTTTTAATAATTGTCTCCACATTAGTGACCAACGTTGGTCGCTTTTTTTGACCAACCAACTTTGGTCGCAAATTTTTGGTCGGTAATTTCCTTATTTCTAGTAGTGAAGTTGAATCAACGAAATTGAAAAAAAGTAAGCTAACTCGGTTCTTTATCTTGTTTACCATTTTTGAGGAAGAATCCTGTAGGAAAGGTTACAAACTTGTCCTGATTAAACTCCGTTGTTGAATAAAAAAGCCAGAAAATACTTTTTTTTTCAAATCTTAGCCTATTATTTTTGGGCTACAGATTTGTAAAGTTATGACTGGGCTATTATGTTGCAAGTCAAATATGCAAGTTGTATTTATGTGAAATTATCCCTTTTTTAATCAAAGATTTACCATATTTTTTCTAAAGAGACTACAAAGTGCATGGACATCAATTAGTATATTCTAATATTTAATCTCTTTGTTTATCTTTTTTTGAATATACCACAAGAAGATATCGAATTTTATATCTGCAAACCTGTATTCTCTACATCAGTCAATTTTTGTAACATGTGCTTGTATTTGTCAATGTTTAGGGAAATTTTCAGGTTAATCTTCTAGATAAGTTCTAAGGAAGCAAGAAGAACGGACAATATTGAATAATTTTAACGATCAAGGGTTTTTCTCCTCCTAGTGTAAGTATTTCGCTCCTCCTAGTGTAAGTATTTCGGAAAATTACTACCTCAACTTTCGAACAGAGAGTTTTACAGTACTATAATTACTTGTTAAACAGAAATTTAATATGCATGAAAAGATTTCCCTATAGGTTAATTCTTTTGGCCACTGGCAGGTCATTTAGCAGTTTTTACACATATAGATGAAGTTGGGAATAGCATTTAATAGATTAACACATTTTTCTATTCTTTTCACATTTCATGACTGAATTTTAATTCAATATCTACTGTGTATTGCCAATAGCCAAACACATCCGTAACTTAAACTCTCAGCGCTGGAAAATGGAGTGTTTTTGCACATGCAAAGTTCTGTTCTAATATGGTGCCACGCTGGGGTGTCGCGAGATATATCATTTTCGGACTTCTTACAACAAGGCCAATACACAGGCCAGCTAGTGTAGTAGCGAACATGTATGTTGTGCACTAAGCTGAGTTGTTTACCTTGTAGACGAAGGAGATATAAAAAGTGTGTGGTGTTTGATTTTGCAGTTCCTTAATTTTCTTTCTTCCCTTTAAAAGAAACAGGATAATGTAAATTACGTGTTAACAAGGTTCTCTGTGAATGATTAAATTCTTTTAAAACATAACATAATATCCAAACGCATGCTTGAGTACACACGAAAATTAACATCTTATTAGGTTACACTTAAATGTACATAACATAACATCACAAGCATAGAGGCATTGCGCGCGACTTATTAGCTCATACACACAAACCAAACAGAGAAGAAGAAAAAGCAGCCAGGATAAACCATCGCCCGAAACATCATGTGGGGAAGAAGTGAAGTAGTACCAGACGAAAAAACATCAACAGAGGCAGAATCCGAAGAAGGATCCTTCTTTTTCGGCTTTGATGGAACTGGAGCAGGTGCTGGTGCTGGTGGGACAAAGAATTGCAAAGGAAGAAGCACTTTGTCAACTTGATAAATAGCTAACTGATTATCAGTGTAAATTGTACTTGACACACTCGCATTCACAATTCCAGTTGTTATGTTCACTGCAGTCCCATTTGTGGTTACGTTGATTGGGAATTCGCGATTAGTAGTTCCACCAGCTTGTGTATGTAAAGGGTTGCTAGCAGTTTGGAACTGTGATAGGGAGTAATATAAAGGGAGAATATGGAATTTAACTAATTCAGCTTTTTGCTGATCACTGAAAGAGTTGAGGGTACCTATTTTGAGGTTCAAAAAAGCGCCATCCGATGGAACAAACATGGTTATGCTATTGGAGTTGTTTAGCAATGAGGTGATTTCGCCAATTTCTTGAGTGATTTGTAATAACTTGATGAACGTCGAATATGGACCAGCTTTTCCAAGGATTTTTACCACATTTGGTGGACCAGGTTGTCCTGGAGCTGGAGCAGAGACTACAGCAGGGGGCAATATTGGTGCCGGAGGAGTAGATTGAGCAGGAGGCAGTGAAGCCGGACCAGACGATTGTGCTGGCGGCACTGGTGACATAGCAGGAGCTTGAGTGAAAATACAACTGCATTGGAGCAAGAGGAAGAACAAGAAAAGAAGGGGTGACGCAAATATTTGTTTCATTTTTCTTTCTTGATTTAGTTTAATTTGAAGTTGTGAGATGGAGGGAGAAGGAGAATGTGCTCCACTTTTATAATGAGGGGGTGAATTTCTTGCCCTAAAATTAATTAAGAAAACAAAAAAGATGCGATAAGGTTTAGGGAAGAAGTTTGTGGGGTATTGGGATGAAAGAAATTGTCAGGTGAAAAGGAGCAATTTAAGGTGTGCTGAGAATAATATGTTTCTGTACTGTTATAAAGCAGCTGCTAGCTTGCTTATGAGGTGAAAAAACCGGTTGGAGAAAGTGAAGTAAATTCCTTTTTAGTTACCATTCAGTTTATCTTGTGATTTTAGGATGGTAAAATAGCTAAAAAGGACGGCCCGGTGCACTAAGCTCCTATTACGAGCGGGATCAAGGGAAAGCCGGACCAAAAGGGTTTATTGTACGCAGTCTTACCATGCATTTCTGCAAGAAGCTGTTTCCACGACTCGACCCCAATGACCTCCTAGTCACATGGCAACAATTTTAACGCTCCCCTTCGTGGGTAAGATAGCTAGTGAAATTTTTTTTTTTCTTTTTTTCTTTACGCGTCCGGTATTTGAAACTTACTGACTCAACCAATCCAAATTCGTGTTGCTTAGGGGCCACTAAAGAGAGAAGATCTCCCTAACAAGAGTTTCTTCGATCCTAGATTCTAGGGTGCGAGACTGAGATCTCTAATTAAAGGTGAAAGGATCTCCTTTATCCCACCACACTTCTCAATATTATATTACAAGTTGCATGTAGTTACTGGATAACCATAAATCATTACTCATAGAAATGGTGGGAGAGGAGGCTAATTTAGTTGCAACTGCATTGGTCACTATCGAGAATATCTTGGTACAGCTGATTATAATGTAATGTAAGATAGCAAATGATAATCTACGAAAACATTTGTTTTGTTACCTGCTATCTTTTTGCAATGTCAATGCACGACAGGATAGTACAATCATTTTAGTAGATGAGCTAAAATTTTCAGGAGGATTTGATAATGACACTGAGTTTCCATCGATCTGAATCTGTAAAGCATGGATGCCACATTTTTTTAAGAGGTGGAATCGGGACTTGAAGTTTATGAACTCTACACTTGTCACTGAAACATAGCTCATCTTAGTTTCTGATTGCATAATTAAATTTTTAATAAATTTCTTAATACAAATACATAGTTTAAGCAAAAGTTACTGAACTCGTGTAAAACCGTACCCCATGTTCTAGCTCCACCCCCGCTAGACATCAAAAGTTGCTGCTTCACTTTCTTGTCTCTTGGATTGAAGAACTTCACTTTGTTCTTTCTTGCGGCAGTAGAATTTATATGAAATCATGTAAACAAGTACCACAGAATGGACAATAAAATGAAGTATTTGATATGCATTTTTTTGGCCACTGGACTTCTGAAGATCAATTCAATAATATAAAACCTGTTATCTGCTATCAGAGGCGGACCCAAAATTTAAGCATAACGGGAATACCATTGTCTTTATATGCCAATCACCAACGATAAAGTTCGGGTGTAACTCTTTGAACTGACTATGATAATTTATCTTCAAAATAAAAACATCAATATTATCAAATACCGTTAAATTGATACTAATATAACAAAAGTACATTGTCCACTCATAGTTGAACTTGAGGCGCTTTCATGTTTTGAAATCGGACAATAATAGCATCATCGCTTATATTTACAAATACTTCCTTCTCAAAGTAACAAACTAAACAATCATTTAAAAATGCATCACTAATACTACTACGCAATTCATCTTTTATGTACTTCATGGATGAAAATGCTCTTTCCACCGTTGCAGTTGTGACAGGTAAAATTCAAGTCAACTTCACAAGCAAATAAACAAGTGAATAAGTCTCCACAAGATTTGCCTCAACCAATGCTTTTGCCAAATCACCAATTCCTTTCAAATCAGAGAACCTAGGGTCACCATGTTGCATGTGCCATATGAAAGTGTCAAGTTGGCGACTAAGATCTCGAAGCTTCAATTCACGAAACTTATCGGGATAATGCTTGGCCAATGTTATAATTCTTTCCTAATCAAAATTAGCAAATGAGTTAGCCGGATTCAAGCTAGCCATACCAAGAAGCAAGTTATTACTCACAACATCAAAACGACTATTAAGCTCCAGAAGTTGCAAATCAATCACGGCATAAAAAAGCTCAACACGTAAGTGATGTGAATAAGTAACACTAGAAGGCCTACGCTTCGACTTTCCAGGAATATAAAATTTTTCCATCTTAGGCACCAAAATATCATGTTTTACACAAAATAAATATACTTCATCCATCAATGGTTCCCATCCTTTATCTCTCATTTCTTGCAACCTTTCTTTTGTAATATTAAGAAATACCATGACATTGACAATATCTTGATCTTTCTTCTGTAAAGCTTTGCTCAACTCATTTGACATTATCAACACTTTCAACATTAAGTGAAGCAAGAAAATAAATTCAAATGCTTTAATTTTACTCAAAAAAGATTCGGCTTGCAACCTATCATTAACATCACCTTCACATTCAATTACCCCAAGTACATGAACAATAGAAGAAAATAAAATAATAAAGTTATCCAGTGTTTTACAATATGATTCCAACGAGCGTCACCTGGCCTTTGAAGCTCTCGCTCTTGATTTAATCCTTTCCCACTTTGAATTTCACCACTCTCTAACAATTGCTCCAACAATTCTGCTTGATGATCCCGAAGTTGATCTCTACGCTTAAAAGAAACTCCAATTACATTCAACACGTTAGTAACAATAGCAAAGAAAGTCTCTATCTCTTTGTGTTTTTTAGCAACAGCTACAAGCGTCAACTGTAATTGATGTGCAAAACAATGAACGGAATATGCCGGTGAAATTTCTTGCAAAATTAAAGCTTTAAGACCATTCATCTTTCCCTGCATATTACTAGCCCCATCATAGCCTTGTCCGCGTATTTTGGACGGACTTAATAAGTGTTTCATTAGCAAAGAAAGTACTGCTTCTTTCAACGACTTTGCAGATGTATCACTAACACGAACAAGACTAATAAATAGCTCGTTCACTTGGCCCTTTTTGTCAACATACCGCAAAGTAAGGGCCATTTGTTCATGATGTGCAATCCTTGGACTCATCAACTAATATCCTAAAATAATCTCCATCCAAGTCATCAATTATAGCTTTTACGGTCACTTGTGCACAAGCACTCACAATATCCTTTTGAATTTTTGGCGAAGTCATCATATCATTTTTTGAAGCATGTTTTAATATAATTCTATCTATATCTGGAAGCCTATTTCTAAGCCATTCCAAAAGCCCTAGAAAAAGGCCTTTGTTTTTTGAAGGTTCACTTTCGTCGTGACCACGAAAAGTCAATCCAAAGTTCAAGAGAAACCTTGCAACATCAATTGAGGCATTTAAACGAATTCGATATTCAGTTTTTTGTTGATCTGATTGCTTTTCAAAAGCAGCTTGAATTGATTGAGATTGATTTGACAAGTCTAGCATATTGTTGAAACACTTATTGTGAAGATTATTTACTTCACCAACATGTAGACCAAGTCTTTCAGTTCCTTTATTCCAAGCCTTAAAGCCGGTTTTTGTGAAAGAGTCACCTGTGCTTCCATGATCTAACTCTTCTGTCCAGTCTTTGTGATTGAGGGTGCCGCATAAAATATTTAGAGGGGTTCTCTATATATATAGAGAGAATATATATACAATATGGTTACCGAGGCCAACGGGCAGCGTAGGTCCGCCCCTGTCTGCTAGAATGTACCAGCCTACATAGTTACAAATGAACCTGTTATACGTCCTGTACAGGGGTCTTTTGTTACGTTCAATCCAACTGCTACTTAGTATTTCATACACTGAAAGGATACCGTCAAAACAAAACGTTTTCAAGGGAAAGACTGTAGGAGCATATTGTACTGCGCTCACCTTATAGTTGACACATCCCACAGATATAAACAGCGGCCATGTGGGTTTCTTGGTTAAGCAGCAAC
>MU673691.1:6522-19566 GCA_026770625.1 Nicotiana glauca | reverse complement strand
AGGTATACCTAAAATACCCTCTATTATTTAACTAATCACATAAAAACCAATCAGATTTGACTTTAGTACCCTTACCCTTTTCAAATTATTTCCAGAATACCAATTATTCTTTCCCCTTCTACCCCTGTCTTTTATTCCTATTTACCCGACCGGCCTCTATGTTAATCAGACTTTGAAATCAGAACTGTATTTAACACATAGCCCTATTTAAGTAAGCTTTACCCCGAGTTCCGTGGTTCTAGCACGGTCGCTCAACTGCTATATTTGGCTACAATTTGATTTTAATACATGTTAAAACTTATAGTTCAATTTAGAATTATTTATCGCTTTTAGTCGATTATTACGAAACTGAACGTCGTTTAAGAACGTATTTTCGGATCACGTCACATGAAATGCACCCGGATCCTCGACATATTCTTATTCAACATTTTTGGATTTGAATTTGGGTTGCATGAAATGCACACCCGTATTAGGAAGGTAAGATTATTAAAAACGCGCCTAAAGTGACTAACGTCTTTTAACTTTAAGGGCCGTGAAATTCGCTAGACGGCACACTCCAAATGCTAAGTATTTTTAGTTAAGTAACTAATGAGGCCCCCGCAATTTGTATGTTTTATTTGGCGAGGCTTGTCTCATTTTATTATTAGAAGGCCAACCTAAAGCAACTAAGATTTTCTATTTATTATTTGTCTCTAAAAGGCCGATTAATTCACATTTATAAATTCGTGCCTTGAACTCAAGTCTGAATTCAAACAAAAGGGAATATCCTTTTAGCTTAAACCCGCTACCTAATTCGAAACCTAATTTTATATTTGTGAATTAATTTTCCATATTCCTATGTAATTTTATAAATGAGGTTTTGACTTATGACAAATTTTTGGGCCTTAGAATCTTGGCCCAGTCTTGGCCTCTGACACCAACTTTATAATTGGGCTTCACATGAATTCCATTCACAGGAGACCAATTTACAGTAGGAAGATATCAATTCAAGAAATGATGGGTTGTTACTTATATAAAAAAAATAATATCTGAAAATTGAATTTCTAGTTCCAGTTCATTGACACTAATTAACCTTGAATTAATCAAGTTCATCTCAATCACTACTTAAGCTTGGGCATGGATTCAAACTCGAACGAAACTAATTTTCAAAGAGAAATAGGATTTTGATTCGATTTCACCATTTGAGTCACTGGCCTATTCCTTTTAATTTTTATTTTAGCATGGACAAGAACAGGTGATTCACGTGAGATTTTATTTGAACAGACTTCCAAGATCTAATTAAACGAACTCAAAATCGAGCCACTGAACCTGCTGAACTTTACTGAACAAATTGAACTTAAACAATCATTTAAACAAATTGAACCTATTATCACTAGATACTATATTTAAACATGCAAAAGTTCGAAACAATCTATATCAGGCTGAAGCAGTCCAAAACAAATCCGATCTAAGTCAATTTCCATATTCATGAGAACAAAATAATATCTAATTAATCTAGTCTACGCCAACATTGAATGAGTACCACAAATTCAATAAGTTCAAACAGTCCTCACTTATAAAGTCCTAATTAGAGAGTTATAACACAAATAAACAAATTTAAGCTACATAACTATCCATTATTTATTAAACTACA
Source organism: Nicotiana glauca (assembly GCA_026770625.1). Classification (NCBI taxonomy): domain Eukaryota; kingdom Viridiplantae; phylum Streptophyta; class Magnoliopsida; order Solanales; family Solanaceae; genus Nicotiana; species Nicotiana glauca. Next base: position 17,933 of record MU673691.1, on the reverse strand, counting down.
GTTATAGGCATCCAATGAGCACTAATCTGTAAAGATGACTTCATTTTTCATTCCAATTTGAAACTACACCATTGTGAACTCAAGAGTGTACCTGGAATACAACGAAAAGAGGAGAATCAGGAGATCAACAGCAAATCACATCGAAATTTAAACAAATAAACAACAACAAAAGAAAAAGGGAAAAAGAAATACCTTGAAATTACAGGCTAACTAATCTTCACACAGTTCCCATTGAAACTTCGACTTGAACTCTTTGAGGTCCAAACAGACTTTAATCGAGTGTTCTCGACTGAGAACACTCGACTAAAGTCTATTAAGACCCCAATTTTTCCTAACTCGGATAGGTTCCAGGTTTTGGTACTTCTAGGGTTCTTCAGTTGATTTGAGATTCGCCCAATTCCGGCTTGATTCAAAGGAAACTAGGGGTGGTTTGGGAACGAGGAAGGTCAAATGGTCACAGGGTGTAAGTTTGGGAGTCGTCGGAGAAGGTGAGGTTTTTGACCGATCTTCGATTGAAGATTCGAAGAGTTCCGTTATGATTTGCGGGACAAGGGTCATAGATTTGGATTGAGGGAGGTTTGGAGGTCCAGGGGTGTAAATTTGAGGGTCATCGGAGCACCGGCCGTCGGGTTTCAGGCGAAGGGGTAGGGTGGCGGCTCTAGGGTTTGGGTGAGAGGGGATCTGGTCTCTGCAGATCAGAGACGAAGCGAGGGAAGGGGTCTGAAGGGGGGCAGGGGGTATGTTGGCTACTTATATACGTAGTTAAGGATTTGATCCTGGCCGTTGGATCAATTGAGATCAATGGCTTAAATGAAACGGTATCGTTTGGATACTCCTGAGACCGGGTTGGTCTTAGGTGGAAATGGGTCGGGGCGTGGGAGTGAGTTGTAACCGTTGTATCAAATGCAGATCAACGTCTTGGATGGGGACGCTTTAAACGGCGTTGTTTGGTTGATGTTGGGGCTGAACGGGACCGTTTGATCAAGTGAGATCAACGGCCCTGATTATCCTGATCAAAACACCGTCGTTTGGCTGGGGTTAATGCCAGACCACTTGGATCGGATAAAGGCGGAAATTTGGGCCTAGTTTTGGTCAAAATAACAACGGCCCAGTCCGATTTTTCAACTCCTTTCATTTCTTCCTTTTCTTTTATTTTATTTTTAATTCCTAATTACCAAAAAATTCTAAATTAAATTGTAAAACCAAAATTAACTTTAAAAAAATACTAATTAACTTCTACTATCAATTAACACACACAATTTAAATACCAAAAGAAATAAAATCACACAATTGGACATAAAAAATGCTAAAATACAAATTACATTATTTTTGTGATTTTCATTCTTGAAAAATCAAATATTATTTTAATTAATTCCTAATTGTAGACTTGAATCGTAGAATGCAAATGCAACATATTTTTGTATTTTTATTAATTTAAACAAATAAACATGTACACACAAACGCAAACAATAGAAGAAAAATAACACAAAATTTATGACAATTGCAAACAAACAAAATTATTTTATTTTGAATTTTTTGGGAGTAATTCTCGTATAGGGCAAAAATCACGTGCTTACAATAATTTATCAAAATAATCTTAACGTAAAGCCACCATTATATACAGATGCTACATGAGCCAATAACATAATCACAATGCCCCACCGTTGGATTCTTATTTTGAAGACAAATAACTAAGAATAGTCATACTTTAATTTATTGCCGACAGTCGGCAGGGATCACTCTATTCAGAATTTAACACATAACAAGTAATGTAACCTTTTCATTATAAAATTACTCATGAATAAGATATCATAATACTTCATATCAGTATCATAGAGTCGACCAAAAATTGCCTTTAATGTCCATGTTGTTTCTTATTGCTTACAATTGGTATTTCATCTATGACTGTTTCAGAGTGTTTCAATTTGGGACTTCTTTGAACTATTCAGAAAGCATCCATATCCCACTTGATCTCAAAATAATGGACAAATTAAATGTGAAGATCGAAATGACGCAATGAATGCAGTCATCTAGAAAAATCTTTGTCAAGTAATAATAATAAAAGGACTCAACAACATAATAAGTAACGGAAAGATAAACAGATAAATTTTCTCAATTAATAAAACCAAACCTTTTGTATCTAGCATTTTTGGTGAATCTTGCTTTGAAGATGAAGTTGTAACTTTCCTGTTTCTCTCTCGTTGCTACCGTGTTGAAAGCAATAAGAATTTTTAAGAAGAAACTAAAAAAAAGGGAAGTGTTTTAGTATCATGAAAGAAGAAAATCGTCTTTGAAGAGCTGCACAAGAGATGTAAGTTTATGTTTCGCATAAGCTTGCCCATTTAAATTACTTTCAAGTAGACATATAATAGAAATACTACTTTGCAGAGAACTATTTGCTCTTTATATCTCCATTACTTGAACATATTAATGGTGGCCATATTGTCCTATTTCCTTATGTCATAGCGTTGAACACATAAATATCAGGTCAAAGATAACTAAACAACAAAGAAGGTGAGTTCCAATTAAGCGAAAAATTAGTATACAATATCAACTCTGTATATAATAGAACGTAAGAGACGAATGTGATGGACAAAATATAATAATTAGCATAGCAATAAAAAAAAGCAAATCATAATACAACTATTGGCGAAATCACAACTTGTTCTCAAAGTAGCAAGTTTAAGTCAACATCAACTCCTAACATGCATGAGCTGAGATGGGAAAATATTTAGAGTTGGTGGTCTTATTGTAGATTACTTTGCAACTTCTGAAGAACGAAAGCTTCCATATTTCTGTCAGGTCAACTATTTTAGCTCTTTCGAAAAAGCTGCAGCAAAAGATGGGAAACCCCAATATATGTCCCCACTGCTACATCCATCAACTTAAATAAACAAAGGAAACAACCTCATATCGATTACTATACATTGTATAACAATCTAATACCTGGCAACACAATCGTGCACTATGACTATAACAGTTATGCTAATCACTATTTGGTAACTCTAGCATTCTATAGGACATTATAATGTTTCCTATGTGCTTGTCAAGTTTAGCACCTGCAAAATTCAACTTGAGATCTATTAGGTGTACCTGTTGATTTTATTTGATACCAGCAATTTAATCTATAATCTCGTTATTCTATTCTCAGCTTTGAGATTTTTGATAGCATATATGTGTTGATACATCAAATTTCTTGTTATAACCCAGGAAATTCAATTTCAAGGAAGAATTTCGACTCTCTTAGATCTTTTATCTTAAAAGTTTGGTGTAGTACCTCTTAGTTTCTTCAACCACTGATCATCGCTCCTGTGAGCAAGAAGTTACTGACATATAAAAGATCACAAGTTCACAACCATATTATTTTCATGCCTAGTAAACAAAAAGCAGTATAAGAATAAATCTCTAAAAAAAATACAAAAATAGCATTAGTACATTCTTTTCATAATTTAGATGATATAGATAACAACTTTGGCCAATGAAAGTACATAAAATTCAAAAATATATTGGCATTTCTCTATTTTAAAACTTTTTATAGAGAATGTTTCTGTCAACTTCCTTTCATATTCTTTTGACATCAAAACTGTCTTTAAACATATTGTTTGTTTTGGATAATACACTTGGATTAATTAATAATTTTGCTCATGTATTGACCAACATCCAGAATTTCATCAGCCAATAAGCATATGGCAGCAATTATCTTCATACGAAAACAATCATGTACTACATGCCATTGGCTCGAACAAAGGAAATATCCTACACATGTACACAATTGCAGAAATTCAAAGTAATAGGGGTATAATGTTTGGAGACGCCCATTCACTCCAACCTTCGCTTAATAAGAAAATGAACCTTGGGTCTAATTCAAATCCTGAAATTTAGCTCATGAGGTGAGGATGATCAAAGACCAAATAACTTATAAGGAGACTAAATTCACATTCCACGACCGATATGTGAGAAACTCAAGATATTGGATCCCAATAGCAACAACAACAAACCCAGTGGGATCCCACAAGTGGGGTCTGGGGAGGCTAATGTATACGCAAACCGTATCTCTACCTTAAGAAGGTAGAGATAGGGACGGAGACAGAATTTTCATCAAAGGGTGTCAAAATATAAATAATTAGATACATCGAAAAGTCAAGGGGAGTCAACGTATAGTAAATATACATAAAATAAAAATAATTATCTAGCAGTATAGTGTAATTTTCTAGTGAAGGGGTGTCGCTGTCACGATCCGGATTTTCCACCCTCGGGAGTCGTGATGGCGCCTACTAATAGGAGCTAGGCAAGCCAAGTTAATTTACTTCTTTTAGCAATTATTGATCATTTAATAAAATCAAACATAATATGATAAAGCGGAAGTCTCAATATATAATTAACTAAAGGAAAAATGCGGAAGTTTAACAGAATACTCTACCCAAGAACTGGAGTCACAAACTCACGAACGTCTAGAGAATGCTAAATACAATGTCTGAATAAAAACATAACTTTGTTTGTTCTGATACAAAGGATAACAAACTAAAATAAAGATAGAAGAGACTCCGGACCATGTGGACGTCAGCAAGGCTACCTAGAAATTTATGGACTGAAGTCAGCTCCCAATCAACTACTTCTATCCAAAAGTTGCTCCGGCTCCGTGATCTGTGCAAAAGAGCACAGAAGTGTAGCATCAGCACAACCGACCCCATGTGCTGGTAAGTGCCTGGCCTAACCCCGGCAAAGTAGTGACGAGGCTAGATAGGACTACCAAATCAACCTGTGTAGTTCAATATATATATATATATATATATATATATGCAATAGAAGAAAATACAGAAATCTAACAAGTCAAGAAGGAGGGGAGCATGTTGTAGGGGCTGTACCAGTCTAGAATACAAAATCAATAAATAGGGAATGAAACGGTACAACTACAAAGTCAACAAGAGTAGAGAAACAACAGTTGCACGGCGCCATCCTTCGTGCTTTCCCTCACATAAACACTCATATCATGGCACGGAATGACCCTTCGTGCATTAGTAATCAAAATATGGCACGGAATGTTCCTTCGTGCATTAATAATCAAAACATGACACGGAATGTTCTTTCGTGCATTAATAATCAAAACATGGCACGGAATGTCCTTTCGTGCATTAATAATCAAAATATGANAGTAATCAAAACATGGCACGGAATGTTCCTTCGTGCATTAATAATCAAAACATGACACGGAATGTTCTTTCGTACATTAATAATCAAAACATGGCACGGAATGTTCCTTCGTGCATTAATAATCAAAACATGGCACGGAATGTCCTTTCGTGCATTAATAATCAAAACATGACATGGAATGTTCCTTCGTGCATTAACATATCCTCAACACAAAATCGTACACGGCATCAACCTTCGTGCTTTATCACTCTTTCTCACCCAAGCAACAATCACAACCAATGGGGCGAGGGGATAGACAAACAGTAATAGAAGTTCCAGCAAGGAAAAACACAAGTAAACAGTCAAATCCCGGCAAGGGAACAACAACAATAACTTTCACATCCCGGCAAGGGAGATAATCACTATACGAATACAACCCGGCAAGGGAATAATCACATTTCTTTCTCTATCCTCCATTTCTTACTCAACAATTACTTTATCATTCGAGCCAACGCTTCAAAGAGTTCACAATTCATAATTCTTTCTTAGACTCTTCGCATTATATAGAATTTATCATTTACACAAGGAAGAGTGACAACAAAATTAGAATAAGCACAAATAAGGACTCACGGTCATGCTAGACACTAGTGCATAGATACTTGTCACCATGCCTATACACCGTACTTGACAATTAGCAATTAGCAAATAATACTCTAATCCTATTCCCTCAAGCCAAAGTTAGATCAAACACTTACCTCAACTTTCACTGCTAAATCAATCCATAACGACCGCTTTCCCTTTTGAATTCGGCTCCAACTCAATCAAATCTATGAAATAACGACTTTATAGTATCAATAATAGCTAAACAAATCAAACCCAATGCCTAAATGTAGATTTCCAACCTTTCTTCCAAAAATTCCAAAATCGACCCTGAGTCCGCTTGGTCAAAACACGAGGTTCGAACCAAATTCATATCACCCATTCCCCCATGAGCCCGAATATATAATTTATTTTCAAATTCGACCCCAAAACGAGGTCTAAATCGAAGAAAAATCGAAAAGCCCTAACTCTACCCATATCCCCCAATTTCAACCCTAGATTACATACTTTAGGCCTAGGATTTCGATGGATGATGATAGAAAATGAAGAAAACGAGTTAGATAATACTTACCCAAGAATATTTGGTAAAGAATCGCTCTACAAGTCGCCTAGGGGCTGTGGAGAAGAAGAGCTCGTGTGAAATTTGGAATAAAACCCGTCACTGTTTCTGTTTGCATTTAAAAATTGCTGGGCAAAAATGCTCTATGCGATCGCGGAAAGGGCATTGCGATCACATAGAGTAAGGGGGGTGAAACATTGCGATCGCGGAAGGCACGTTGCGAACGCATAGAGGAAAAAAAGAGCTAAAATTTTTGATGGGCTTAACACTCTGCGATCGCGGATGATGAATGCGATCACATTGAAGGGACTGGCTAAGCTATGTGATCGCAGATTAATCTATGTGATCGCATAGAAAAAAACAGGGCACCTGGAACCTCAAACTATGCGATCGCGTATAGGCCTATGCGATCGCATGGAAAAAAATATCAAAGTGACAGAACTGCTGTTTCTGCAATTTTCTAAGTTTCAAAACCATCCCGAACACCTCCGAAAACACTCCCAATCCCTCGGGGCTCCTAACCAAACACCCACACTAACTCAACAACATCCTACGAGCTTAACCGTGTGGTCAAATCGCCAAAATAATATCAAAAACGAGGAATCAAACCTCAAAATCATCACTTTTTCATCAAACTTCATAAACTTTCATTTTTTTATATTTAGGTCTGAAATACGTCAAATGACGTCCGATTTCGACCAAATTTCACAGGAAGCGCTTAAACCACATATAAGACCTGTACCGGGCGCCGGAACCAAAATACGGGCCCGATACCAACGCTTTCTAATCCATTTTCATTTCAAATTTCCATATAAATTTTAGAAAAATAATTTCTTTTATACACCCGAGTCCCATATTTTTCTATGGACCCTCCGAGACTGTCAAATCACGAGTCCGGGTTCGTTTACCTAAAATGTTGACCAAAGTCAACTTTGATCATATTAATATCAAAATTCATCAATTTTTACACAGAATTCATATTTAAGCTTTTCGGCTACGTGCCCGGACTGCGCACGCAAATTGAGGCGACTAAAAGTGAGATTTTCAAGGCCTCAGAAGCACGGAAAAGAGAGAAAACAGGTGATGACCCTTTGGGTCGTCACGTTCTCCACCTCTAAAACAACCGTTCGTTGTCGAACGGACAAAAGAAAGAAGTACCTGAGTCAGAAAAAAGATGAGGATAACGGCTCCGCATATCAGACTCGGACTCCTAGGTCGATGCCTCAAGAGGCTGACCTCTCCATTGGACACGCACTGAAGGAAAACTCTTCGATCTCAACTGACGAACCTGCCGGTCTAGAATAGCTATCGGCTCCTCCTCATAAGACATCCTTGTCCAACTGGACAGTGCTAAAATCTAACATGTAGGTTGGATCGCCGTGATACCTCCGAAGCATGGACACATGAAACACTAGGTGCACGGCTGACAAGCTAGGGGGCAAGGCAAGTCTATAAGCCACCTCTCCCACTCGATCAAGGATCTCAAAGGGGCCAATAAACCTAGGGCTAAGCTTGCTCTTCTTCCCAAATCTCATCACGCCCTTCATAGGCTATACTCGGAGCAAGACCCGCTCACCAACCATGAAAGCTACATCCCGAACCTTACAATCTGCATAACTCTTTTGCCGCGACTAAGCAAGTGCCTAACCCCTTCTCCCGGGTTAACAGAATTCCTTATCTGGATTTTTGGTTCGCGACTGTAATACAGAGTCAAATCCTTTCCTCGATTCGGGATTCAAACCGGTGACTTGGGATACCATAAATCTCCCAAGTGGCGACTCTGAATCATAAATAAAACGAATCTCGTTTCGATTGTCCTTTAATTGGAAAAACTCCTTTTATTATACCCTTTCCGGGGATGTAGTAGCGGAAAAAGGAGGTGTAACAGCTCTGGCAACTCTGCTGGGGATAAAGACCCAGAACTTTTGTTTAGGGTTCAGAATTCGAGCTCAGTTAAATTGTTCTATTTGGAATCCCTTCCTCTCTCTTAGTCTTCTACATCATGGAGAAGGGTGCACTTCGTGTAGCTTCTCTTCTGTTTAGAGTCTTTTCCCAATTAGAACGAGGTTTGGATAAGTTGCTAAGCCGGCGGAGCTTTTGTATCCCCGGTACGCTGCCTCCCCCTCGGCTCGGGTTGTTCGCTCGGGTAAGCCAGGTCTAGATCAATAAACCTAGGGTTTAAACCTAGAAGAAAAATAAACTCATACCGGATCCCTAGTAGGACGCTTGTTTGCATCATGTGCATTTGACTTAGGGGACTCAACACAGGGGTTGGGTCCGTCTAGGATAGGTGACCCGAATTGAAATGACCATCCTGATGCATCTTACGTGCTACTTGCATTTATTTGCTCGTCTTTGCATGTTGATCGGCTTGTATACAATGAGAGAATATTGTGAAAAATAGCAGTGTTAGAACTAAGTGAGGGTAATCATTTGTTTGAAAAGAAAAACCAATGCCCAACTAGTACCGAAATGCTGCTGGATTTTTGACAAATGAAAAAAAAGAAAAAGAGAAAATATTTAAAAAGTAGAAAGAAATGATTGTTCAAAAATAGCTTTGATTTTGGCCAATCGGCCCGAACTACGCTGGTTTGATTCTCACCGGTTGTGAGATACGTAGGCAACCCTCAACGGGTCCAACCACCCCTTTTGCAAAAATAGCCAAAAAATGTCAAATTTTAATTTTCGTTATAAATAAGTCGGGTGATGCCATTCTTGTTTAAAATAATCCGAATGTCCCTCAAAAGATGCCAGAAGGCCGTTTTTGCAAGAACAACCACCCTGGGTCATTTTAATATGGTTTGCGGACACAGCCTTAAAATCTCCCTTTCGGAAGTGCTGAAAGGTCGTATTTGCAAAACCAAGTCTTTATTTTTCTTAAACAAAATATTTTTGTTTTGTTTTCTTAAATAAACTTTTGCAAAAATAGCCACTATTCCCCTCAGTCATTAAATTCCGCTAAATAAACGTGCAGGATAAACTCAAACAACATCGAAACCTTCTCAGTCCTAAGCGAGATTTCCCTAAAGCTCCATTTATGGTGGGACGACCTAGGAACCGGAAGTAAAGAAAAAGTGGTAAAAATTTTGGGCGGCCTTGTGGGACTCATGAACATAAAGCCGAGAAAGGATATTGTTGAGGCATTGATACCGTTCTGGGATCCAACACGTAATGTCTTGTGATTCTCTGATTTTGAACTCACACCAACATTAGAAGAGATGGCAGGGTATGCAGGCCTCAACGGGAACATGCAAAGTAGATATCCCTTAGCACCAAGACCGGTCACACTCCACAGATTCTTAGATTTGCTGAACATCGGTCGGGATATCCAAGACCCGTGTCTAGCAAAAGGGTGTTGCACTTTGCACTTCCTCTATTATTGGTACGGCAACCCAAGGGGTTTTGAAGAACCTAACACCGGCCTGACACACGTTGGAAACAAAGACAAATGGGAGGCCCGACGAGGGTTGGCATTTATGGTGGCTTTTCTAGGAATTGTGGTTTGCCCAAGGAAAGACGGTCACATAGACCTCGGGCTAGTAGGGATGTTGGATGTAGCTATGAAGAAATCTACTAGCACGGTGGTTTCCTTGATCATAGCAGAGATGTATCGGGATCTAACTAAGTGTCGGGAGGGCGAGAAATTCTTTCAGGGATGTAATCTCTTACTACAAATGTGGATTCAGGAGCATCTATGTCACCGTAAAGGGTATATGAATTTCGGGTTAACTGGGCTTAGTTGCATCAGTGAATTTGAAACCCGAGTCACAGGCATTGATTTTCTCAAAGGTGTTGAGGCTTGGTCGTCGTCCTTGAGATCGTTGAACGCAGATAAGGTTGAGTGGGCTTATGGGCAGCTTCCCGCTACTGAAGTTGTCTACACGTCAGCAGAGGTCCCCTATATTCTTCTAATGGGTATTCGAAGCATACAACCTTACGCTCCTTACTGGGTCCTACGACAATTCGGAAGGTTCCAGACAGTGCATAATGATGAGGACTTGAGTGAACAAATTATTGAGTTGGGTCCTAAAGCTGCTTTCCCGGAAGGGAGAGTCCGAAAGATATGGAATGAGTGCCGGTTCCTCGAGCCTAAAACCATAATACTGGACCAAGCTAGAGGCGAGGTAGATCCCAAGTATCTGACGTGGTTCGGCAAAAGATTCCCAATCCCAGAGAGACCCGCTAAAAGACCGCACGTGCAGCAATTTACTGACGGGGTCCAGATTCAATGGGATTGGCAAGCAAAGGAAAAGGAGTACCGAGCTAGAATAGGATAGTTGGAGCAGCAAGTCAGGGACCTCCAATTTGACAAGAGTATACAGGCTGCAGCTGATGAAGGTGATAAAAAGAAATTAGCTCAGGAGAACGAAGCACTCAAAGCCCAAATTAAGCAAATGAAAGTAGATGCCAGGAACCAAGAAAGAAGTCCATCTGATGAAAAGGTTGATTAAAGGGTTAAGAAGACAAATCTCGGACTGCCAAGAAGAATTAGAAAAGTCCGAAGGAAACATGGCAAGGCTTCGGGCACAGTGGGCCAAAAAGACTGCAGAAAGAGCCCAGTTCGTACAACAATTGAAAAGAGATTACGAGGGAACCGTCGCCAAAATGAAGAGGAAAACGAATACTCTAGAAGAAAAAGCGGCCCAGTGAGATAAAGAATTTCAGGCCGAGAGGGGCCGTTGTTATGAATTGATCGCCGAGATGCAAAGGGAAATAAAATTGCTACAAGACCTGCACCTTCAGGATTCCCAGGTACTAGAAGCCCGTACCCAACAGATAAGCCGGCTTCTCCAAGAAAAGGGCCAGATCAGGGAAAGGACCCGAAGTATTGCACACTATATCGTTAAGAGATGCCAGGACGGTGAACGGATGAGTCGTACCACTTTTTTGCGTCAGTGATGATATTTGTTCGACAGGTCATGAAGGATTTGGAGCAATTGCAAAGGGGTCTTGCGCGCAGGCCTGCGGCGATGCCGAATGATGCCCCGCGGGCCCCAGGGTTTGAAGCTTTGATGTACTCCTAGAATAATCGAGTCTGTATTGTGTTTTGAGTCTGTATCTTTTTCTGATTTTGAAAATGAAAAACAATAGTCTAGTAGTGGTGTAATCAGTTGTCATTAAT
>MU673690.1:65248-83713 GCA_026770625.1 Nicotiana glauca | reverse complement strand
ATTCGGTGACTTGAGACACCATTATATTCTCAAGTGGCGACTTTGAAAAATTTAAATAACTAATCCCGTTCCGACTGTCCTTTAATTGGAAAAACTCTTTTATGTTTTTATATCCCTTTCGCCGGGGTGTAAGCACCGTAAAAAAGAGGTGTGACATACACAACCTCAAAAGCATCATACGGACTTATTCATGTATTCAAATCACCAAAATAACTTCACGAACATCGAATTAAACCTCAAAATCAATGAAATTCCTCAAAACTTCTTTAAACACCAAATTTTGCATTTAAGGTCTGAATCACGTCAAACGGATTCCGTTTCTTACCAAACTTCACAGAATTATCTTAAATCATATATAAGATCTATACTGGGCACCGGAACTAAAATACGGGCCCGATACCAACATGTTCTAATCAAAATTCATTTCTAAATCTTTTAAACAATGTCGAAAAATAATTTTCTTTAAAAATTTATTTCTCGGGCTTGGGACCTCGAAATTTGATTAAGGGCATACGCCCAAGTCCCATATTTTCTTACGGACCCTCTGGGACCGTCAAATCATGGGTCTGGTTTCGTTTACCCCAAATGTTGACCGAAGTTAAATTAACTCATTTTATAGATAAAATTTATTATTTTTCACAGATTTTTACATATAAGCTTTCTAGCTACGCGCTCGGACTATGCACGTAAATTAAGGTGATGCTAAAAGAGGTTTTTAAATCCTTGGAATGTAGAATTCATTTTAAAGACAAGTGATGACCTTTTGGGTCATCACAATCAGACTGGCCCACAGTAGTAGTTGACTGACCCTTGTTCTTGTTCTTCAGGTTCCTCGGGTCCGTTAAAGAGTACCATGTGAAGGGCTGCTTAGCCCGAACCGTTGTATCAAAGCTCTTTGACGTTACTCCCATATCCGTAAGATATTCTGTGATGGTGTTTGGATACGGGTAAGAGTTCTCACCCTGCCTACCAAACAGAGACATGTTGGCTGACATGATGGCACCCATATTGATTGGGTACCCAGCCATGATGGAGGCAACTAATACTGCCCGTGGGATTGGAAGAATGTTTTTATTCTGGCTTGGGTCTATCCGACTGCATACAAATGTTCACCAACCCTTGGCTTCAAAGTTGAGGGTGTTCCGCTGAATGGGAGCCCCTGATGTGATCCATGGCGGTGGTGGTCCTGGAGCTGCTAAAATCTTAGCTAGCTAAGGGCGAGCAGTATCACCCATTCGAAACTTCTCTAGATATTATAGCGGCTCCACATCCTTAAGACCCAACTATGTGTTCAGTGAGGTTTGACCAAATCAAAATTTCAAGTTCCTCACCTTCGTCACCTTAGTCCCTTTCTTGATATGTGCTACATCGGCGTAGAATTCCCAAACTAAATGCTCCTTGGAATTCACCACGCTTTGAGTGAACTATGTCCACCCTTTTCTCTCTCGAAACTGTCTTTCCACATTGGGTTCGTATCTATCCAAATATTTCAAATCAAATTTATGCTCAAGAGTGAAAGATCTTTGAGTCCACCACTCTCAGAACCTGTTGAAATCAATCCGGCTCGCAAATCTATCTTCCTAGACTTCTTTTTTCTTCAACCTCTCAAGGCTGGCAAGTTGGGTATCTCCCCCTCGACCGTCATCCAAAATATTATCATCATCAGTAATTGTAACTGGTGTGGTTGGGGCATGTGAGGAAGAGGGCTCTAAACCTTGACTGTCATCTTTCGAACCCTCAGAAGAGCTAGCTGAGGAGAAAGGCTCATCCCTGAGTTGGAGTCTCCTCGGGAACTGCCTTGGTTGTGGCTGTGCATCGGGCTATTCTTGTACTGAATTTCCTTCTGATGCATCCCTAGATGGGAAATATGAGCTGGATTTAGTAGGCTCTGGGGCTCTTCCGGCTGTTGCTTTCTTTGCTATTGCTCTTTGCACAGAGAGTGGCATGTTCCCTTGCCTCAGCCTCAGAAGGGTTCACCCCTCCTTTTGGATGTATCACATCTTCCACGAGATCTAACCATTATCTGCAATACATGGCAATAGGAATTTGTTAGTATTCAAGTTCATATTAAAAAACAGTTGCAGGAAAAACCAGATGCAGGTAAAAAAGTGTGGTCCACACAATTGTGAGTGCGACCGCACATGGGAAAGTGCGGATCACACAATTTTGAAGTGCAACCGCAGTGGTGTTTCTGCGGTCCGCATAATTTCAAGTGCGATCGCACAATTTTGAGTACGGCCGCACAATTCTATCTTCAAACATGCAACTCTCTGATAACAGAGAATTGGTCGATCTGCGGCCACACACACTTTTATGTGGCCGCAATTCAATTTCTACGGACTGCACAATTTTGAATGCAGTCCGCACAATCAATTCACATCAAATGCCTAAAATGAAGGATCTGCGGACCACATAATTTCTTATGCGGCCGCACAACTCAAAACAAATCGGCAGTAATACTTAGGGTTCCTAACTTTTAGCACAAATTGGGCATGGTAATACCAACTAATCTTGATACATAGTTTATCCACCCCCCATTTAGCAAGTAAGAAGTCACCCACACAAGATTAAGCTCACATGATGATGAATTTTACGCTGGGTCTAAGAAAAAACTAAACCAATTATGCACAAAATTAAGAAAATTAAAAAGATTAAAAGATGATTGAGCATATTGGTGATGAAATGATGTTATAGAAGATTTAAGATTGTCACACCTCCTTTTTCTCTACACCCCCAGAAGGGGTATAATTAAGGGAGTTTTTCCAGTTAAAGGACAATCGAAATGGAATTTACTATTAAAAGATTCAGAGTCGCCACTTGGGGTGATTTATGGTGTCCCAAGTCACCGGTTCAAGTCCCGGGTCGAGGAAAAAATTGACTCTGTTTAACAGTCCGCGAACCAGAAATCCAGGTAAGGAATTCTGGTAACCCGGGAGAAGGTGTTAGGCATTCCCGAGTTCTGTGGTTCTATCACGGTCGCCCAACTGTTATATTCGGCTTGATTATCTAATTTTAAACAATTATGAATCTATGTGCAAATTTTAACTTTTAACCGCTTTTATTATTTAGAGAAGATTGCAACGTTATTAAAATACGTCTCGAACCACGTCACATAAATGCGCCCTTGGCTTTTGACATATTGTAACATCGTTGGAATTTGGATTTGGGTCACATAAATGCGCACCCGAATTTAGGAAAAGTAAAATTATTAAACTAACGCGCCTAAAGAAATTCCACATTTTCAACTTTGTGAGGGCCATGAAATTTACTAAATGGCACGCTTCAAGTTCTAAAATTAAAAGAAGTAGTCATACGAGGGCCAGGCATTTGAGATTTGTTTGGCTTGGCACGCCTCAATTTGTTTTAATTTAAAAGTTTCTACACTAATTCGTGAGGGCCATAAATTATTTATTAACTACTATGGCTCGCCTCAAATCTAGTTTTGAAAGAGAAACCAATTAATTAAATAAAAAAAATCAAAGAACTTCTATTCATTCAAAGAAAATTCCCAAACCCGTCAGCTACCTAGCAAGCTTCAGATTAAAGGATTATTAAGCTCAACAAATAACTTCCACCAACTTCACGCCTGGGCCCGATGAGCCCCGTGATTTTTGGCCCTCACAAATTAGAACTAATATTCCTAAGAATGGTTTAAGCCAGACACCAAAAGAAAAGCCCATTTTAATACTCATAACATCTCTGCAAGCGTGAGGACTCGTGATCGAGTCTTTGTGAGCCCAAACCGCTCTAATTAGGAAAATCAGATCCCAAATCAATGGGCTAACCCAAGTCTCAATCATTAACATCAAACTGGGAAACAATGAGACTGATCTAACAAATTGACCTCCTGATTTTAAAAAAAGAAAAAGAAAAATGATTAACCATTTATTATCTAACCAACCTTCTAAATAGATTATTTTTTAAACCTGAAACACTTAAAATGAGCATTTAACTCAGATTTTCCATATCAAAAGGTCATCTAATCACTACGCTTGAAATCAATTTTTAGTTAGCTCCAATACACATCTGGATTTTTTCTTCAAATAAATACACTTACAAACAGAATTCAAACCAGCTCATACAAGCTTATACTTAGCATTCCCAAGAACCTAAATAGGCATCAAGGAAAGAATCCCCTTGTTCTTTTAACAGAATTTGAACAACACACTGGCCCAGAACTCAAAACCAAAACAAACATGAAAGTCAACATTTACAAATCCTAATTGTATAACTTCTAGTCATGCAACTTAATATTAAAATAAGAATCTAATTACGACATGTCTAGTGCCTATCATGACAGTCTCATTACATAACAAGAAAAAATAGGAGAAATAGGGAAGAAACTGAAATGGGGGGGGTGAATTCGACTCTGCAATCACGAAACACTACATGACATTCAAGGGAGATCTAATTTCACAATTACTGACCATTACATGACATTCACTAACCACTGTAACAGGTTGACCAATAAACATCAGACTATAACAAGATCACTCGAACCCAACTAAAGAAAACTGAAATCTGGACAT
Source organism: Nicotiana glauca (assembly GCA_026770625.1). Taxonomy (NCBI): domain Eukaryota; kingdom Viridiplantae; phylum Streptophyta; class Magnoliopsida; order Solanales; family Solanaceae; genus Nicotiana; species Nicotiana glauca. Next base: position 79,184 of record MU673690.1, on the reverse strand, counting down.
GTGAATTCCATTTTTTTATTCAATCATCAACATTTCCCATTGAAGTGATTCAAGAGTGTACCTGGAATTTGAAAAGCAACACAAAAATGATCAGCAATAGGATAGGAGCAGTAACAGTGTTTTAACAATAAAGGTCAGCCCAGAAATGATCAAGGAATAACCATTTTACACCAGATTTGAAACCACCACAATGTCAACAAAACCCAGCAATCAAAATCCACACAAAAATGAACCAAAAACTTGGATACCAAACAGATTTTGCTCATTTAAACTTCAGTTGTTCAAGACTTATTTCAGAATGGAGACTCTCAGGATTTCAGGAGATTTCAAATAGAATAATGAAAGTTTTTTGTAGTTTTTCAGCCGCCTATTCTTCTTTATTTTTTAACTTCTTCCGATCTGCCTTGAAAGGCAAGGATACAATGCCTTTATAGGCAAGCAAGTAGGGCAACTTCATATTTTATTTTGCCCTTTAGCCCCTTACTTTCTGACTTGCTACCCAAGTTATACTACCTAAAAGCCTGAAATTGAAATTAGACCCCACACTAGAAACTTCTAGGGACTTCCCATTCTGTTGCTATAAGATTCCCTAACCTAGAATACCTATATTGCCCATGACTACCCCTGTATTTACCTTTTACCCTTTTCTCTTGAAACCCCCCTAAGTTTTTAATCATTCCATTACCCCCCCCCCCCTTTAGAGTACTGAATGCCTACAAACATGAACCAATAGAGAATAAACTAGCTGATGCCTCCAAATGGATAAAAATAAATTAGAATGCAAAAACTGGGGGTGCGCCTAACAACTATGAACCATATTAAATCACAAGAACCATACCTGGTAGCAAACGCGATTAACTTTACTGACTAAGCACCAAGATTAACTAACAGATTAAAAATGAAAACTAAAACTTAGAAATCAAAAAAACAGCGAAGATACAAATCCGATGAACTATGGATTAAACTCAAACTAACACACTGATTTTGCAATAAAACAGAATGACCTTCAAAATGAAGAACAACATATTTATGAACACAAAATAACTGAAAAGAGAAAACAACAAACCAAAAAAAAAAAACAGATGCAAACAAGAAGACTTTACCAAAAATAGAATTCCGAAGGAGAAAACTGGACCTAGGCTCTCATAGGTTGGCCGGACTCTGGACACAGTTGAAAAGGGTTTGAAACAATGGACCAGGCCCACATGAACCCATTGCTCCCATTGAAAGAAAAAGACTCATGCGGGTAGGGCCCATTTGAAAAACAGTAGAACCCTAGGCTTCGTCTTCTTCCTTCTCCTTCCACGCCCTTGTTGTGAAATTGCTCGATCTGAGGGGTCTTTGAGGAAATTTCCAAGATGTGAGAGGTGGAGGGAACGAAGATATGGTTTGGTGAGGTTCTGGGCAATTTTGGGCGAATTAGGGTTCTGGGCCAAATTTCGATCCAAAACTTGAACGAATCTACAAGGATTTGAAGGGAACTAGTTGGAGGTTGTGACTGAGGAGGTGAAGGGGAGTCCGGGGTGTAATTTGGTTGAGATTCAAGGCTCGCCACCCCCGTAGGTAATTTTCGACGGCGGCAGACGGCGGTAGACGATGGGGGAATCGATGGCGGCTAGGGTTTCTCTAGGGTTTGGGGGGTGAGAGACGGGAGACGAGAGGGGGTAGGGAGGCACGTTTAGACATTCTTATATTAAAACATCCCAGCTTCCTGGCCGTTCGATCAAGAAACCTTGACGGCTAGGATTCGTTCCAAACGAAACGGCGCCGTTTCGATCTGGGGAGTGGACTGGGTATGCATGAACTTTAGGCCTGGTGAAAGGGGTGTTTTGGACGGGTTCAAGGGGTGATTTTGGCTTAGGCTGGGCATTTAACATCAATGACTGGCCCAATTTTGGGTCTTTACAAATGAGACTCAATTTCTTTTTATTTTCTTTTCTTTTCTTTTCAAATTAAAACTAAAAAAAATCTAAATTAATTCTTAATAAAAATTATCCTACCAAATTAAATTCATTAACTCTAAATGACAATTACCACAAATAATTAAATACCAAATTAAAAGAAAAACTACCTAAAATTCGAAATTCAAAATTCAAAATGCAAAATGCAAAATGAGTTATTTTTTTATTTTCACCAATTTATAAAATAACTAATTTGTTAATTAATCCTAAAATGCAAAGTTAAATCCTAAATGTAAAATTGCAATATATGTTTTTTGTATTTTACATGAATTATATGAATTAAAAATGCACACAAACTGCAAACAGACACGCAAACAATTAACAGAAAATGTCACAAAAATCCATAAAATTTCAAACACGGAATGAAGTTATTTTGTTTTAAATTTCTGGGAGTAATTCATATAGGGCAAAAATCACGTGCTCAAAAAGATGATGAAATTGAGTGACAGGTGCGTGAAACAGATGAGTGCACTACGCTTTTGCCTTTATGTCAAATATTCAGAGTGTGTAAAGTTTTGAACAGTGGTAAGAGGTCACTATTTATAGCTGGCTGATTTAGGGAAAAGTTTCGAAGCTGAGTGCAACCGCACAATTCTATGTGTGGTCCGCACTTTTTAACTGTTACCAATTACCTTCCTTGACGATTTGCAATCCATGCATTTTTAGTATGGCCGCAGATTTTTGTGCGAACCACACAATTTCATGTGCGGTCGCAATCGGCCATTTCTCTGACATGAAAATTTGAAATTTTATGGTCTCCAACTGTGCGGCCGCACAATTCTGATGTGATATTCAAGATTGTGCGGTCCGCACAATTTCCATACTTAGCCTTTTTTTAACATAGTCCCTGCAAACCACACTCATTCTTGCACACACTTCAAAACCAGTTAGCACAAAACAAGACCTATCTAAAAAAGAAAAAGATATATGGGTTGCCTCCCAGGAAGTGCCTGATTTAACATCGTGGCATGACGTAGATTACCAATCACTTGAAATGGAGAACCGCCACTACGTGGCCATCATCAATTTTTCCCAAATAGTGCTTCACCTGATGGTCATCGAATCTAAACATTTCATCATTTTTATCTTTCAAGTCCAATGCACCAAAGGGTGTCACACCAACAACCTCAAATGAGCCTTTCCATTTAAACTTTAACTTTCCCGGAAACATCCGTAATCGAGAATTGAACAACAACACAAGATCACCTTCTTTAAATTCCTTGTTCCGAATGTACTTGTCATGGAGGTACTTCATCTTCTCCTTGTATAAGGAAGAACTTGTATATGCATATTACCGGAACTAATCTAGCTCATTCAATTGTGCCACCCTTAAGTTGGTGGAGACATCCGACTCAAGATTCAACTTCTTCAAAGCCCACATGGCCTTATGCTCAAGTTCCACCGGAAGATGACACGTTTTCCCAAATACCAAATGGTATGGAGACATTCCAATCGGTGTTTTGTAGGCTGTCCTATAAGCCCATAGAGCATTATCAAATTTCCTTGAACAATCGGTCTGGTTGGCATTCACTATTTTTGATAAAATACTCTTTATCTCCCTGTTGGAGACTTCCACTTGGCCACTTGCTTGAGGATGATAGGGGGTCGTCACTTTATGAGTGGCACCATACTTGGTGAGTAAGGTATTGAAGGCTTTGTTGCAAAAATTCTATCCTCCATCACTTATGATAACCCTTGGAGTACCAAATCTTGTAAAGATATTCTTCTTCAAAGATGCCCCACATTCCTTGCTTCATTGTTAGGTAAAGCAACAGCCTCAACCCATTTGGACATATAATCAATAGCGACTAAGATGTAGGTGTTTCCACAAGAACTCACAAACGGACCCATGAAGTCAATACCCCACACAACAAAAATTTCAATATCCAATATGGTGGTGAGGCGCATTTCATTTTTCTTTGTGATTCCACCGGCTCTTTGGCATTCATCACAATGCTTGATTGGCTCACTTGCATCCTTGTAAAGAGTGGGCCAACAGAAACTACGACTTAATACTTTGGTCATCGTTCTTGCTCCACCATGGTGACCACCATAAGGCGAAGAATAACAAGCCCCAAAAATTTCACTTTGCTCCTCCTCTGGTACACATCTCCTAATTACTCCATCTGTGCAAATCTGTAAAAGATATGGCTCATCCCAATAGTAGTCTTGACAATCTCGTTTGAGCTTTTTCCTTTGGTTTGAAGAGAACTCAACCAGAATGATAGCACTCACAAGATAATTTTCCAAATACGCGAACCAAGGCACCTCCTTCATAGAAATAGCCAAAAGTTGCTCATCGGGGAAGAAGTCATTGATTTCAAGACCATCATGTAGCCTCCCCTGCTCCTCCAAATGAGACAAGTGGTCCGCCACTTGGTTTTCACTCCCTTTACGATCTTGGATATCAATGTCAAACTCTTGAAATGATAGTACCCATCTCATCAAACAGGCTTTGGAATCTTTCTTTCTCATGATATATCTGAGTACCGCATGATCCGTATGAATAATCACTTTTGCACCCATCAAGTATGGGTGAAACTTCTCCATAGCAAGCACAATGGCAAAGAGCTCTTTTTCTGTAACGATGTAGTTGACTTGGGCATTGTTCATGGTCTTGCTTGCATAATAAACCGGATGAAAGATCTTGTTGATACATTTCCCCAAAAAAACTCCCGCCGCTACATCACTTGCATCACACATAAGCTCAAAGGGAACACTCCAATTTGGAACAGTAATGATGGGAGTAGTAGTCAACTTGAGCTTTAGCAACTCAAAGGCTCTCATGCAATCATCATTAAAATGGAACTTGGCATCTTTCTCCAAAAGCTTGCACAATGGGTTTACCACTTTAGAGAAATCCTTGATGAACCGATAGTAGAAACCCGCATGGCCTATGAAACTCCGCACGCCTTTGACAGAAGTTGGAGATGGAAGTTTATAAATCACCTTAATCTTTGCCTTGTCGACTTCAATGCCATTCTTTGAGATCTTGTGGCCAATAACAATGCTTTCCTCAACCATGAAATGACGTTACTCCCAATTGAGCACCAAGTTTGTCTCCTCACATTTTGCTAATACGTTTTCCAACTTCGCTAAACAATCATCAAAAGAATCCCCGACCATCGAAAAATCATCCATGAAGACTTCAAGGAAATCCTCCACCATATCCATAAAGATTTCCACCATACACCATTGAAAAGTAAGCTAAACATTGCATAACCCAAATGGCGTCAGCGAGAATGAGAAAGTACCATAAGGACATGTGAAAGTAGTTTTCTCTTGAGCCTCCAGAGCAATAAGAATTTGATTGTAGCAGGAATACCTATCAAGGAAACAATACAAAAGCACGGCCAACCAATCTATCAAGCATATGATCTAGGAAGGGAAGCGGGATATGATCCTTCGTTGTGACTTTGTTGAGCTTGCGATAGTCCATACATACTCTCCACCCGGTCACCATTTTTGTAGGAATCAACTCATTCTTTTCATTGGTGACCACCGTTATGCCCCCTTTCTTTAGGACACATTGACTCGGAAAAGTCCATGAACTATCAAAAATGGGGTGCACAATCGCGACACTAACCACTTGATGATCTCCTTCTTGACAACTTCTTGCATGGCTTCATTGAGTCTCATTTGATGTTCAATAGATGGTTTGTCACCTTCCTTCAAATTAATCTTATGCATGAAAAATCCGGGGCTTATTCCCCGAATATCCGACAAAGTACATCCAATAACCTTCTTCCTCTTTTGTAGCACCGCCAAAGTGGAATCTACCTGCACGTTAGTCAGACAAGAGGGAAGAATAACCGCTATAGTAGAAGAAGGGATAAGAAATTCATACCAAAGATTTGGAGGCAATGGTTTCATCTCCAAGATGGGAGGCTCCTCAATTGAAGTATTTATTGGAAGAGTGGTTTTATTCTCGATATCCAAGGACAATTTGCGAGGCTCATTAGTGTATGACCCTATTCCTTGTAGAACATTCACATATTTCACATAACCCTCCATTTCTTGATCATCACAATTGAGCAATATGGCCTCCAAAGTATCATAAACATTCATCACGGCACTTGTTTCATCAATAATCACATCAGTCATTAAGTCCACGAACGAGCACACCTCATTGCTATTGGGTTGCCTCATAGATTTGCATATATGGAAAACTACCTTCTCATCACCAACCCGGAAAGTAAGTTCTACGGCTTCAACATCAACTAGAGCCTTCCTCATAACAACGAAAGGTCTTCCAAGAATGATCGGCACTTCATAGTCAACCTCACAATCAAGAATAACAAAATCCGCTGGGAGGATGAATTTGTCAACATGAACCAACACATCATCAATGATACCCAATGGTCTTTTCATGGTACGATCCACTGTTTTTAATCTCATAAATGTGGGTCTTGGTTGCCCAATCCCCCAATTCTTGAAAACCGAATAGGCGATCAAGTCGATACTTTCCCCAAGGTCATAAAGAATTTTAGCAAAGTCGGCACTCCCAATGGTACAAGGGATTATGAAAGCACCGGGACCTTCCAATTTAGGAGCCATTGAGTGCACAATTGCACTCACTTGATCAGTCATCTTTATAGTTTCACAATTCACCAACCTCTTCTTTGTCACCAGGTCCTTTATAAACTTTGCATAACTGGGAATTTGCTTCAAAGCCTCAACAAATGGAACGTTGATAGATAGACTTTTCATCATGTTAATGAACTTTTTGAATTGGTTCTTGCCATTTTTCTTGGAAAGTCTTTGACGGTATGGAGGAGGAGGCCTTAGCATTGGTGCCTTAGCCTTTGGAACAACCGGTTCTGGTATGTCAACAATGTGCTCCCTAGACGAGTTCACTTCCTCTTAAGTCTCCTCCACATTGTCATCTATATCATTTCTCACCTCATCATTTGCTTGCACCTCATTGCTAGGCATCTCATTTTCTTGTGCCACTTGCCCATTATCCACAATTTTCCTTTGGTTTGAGGTGGTTACATCCCCACCTTTCCACTCCTTGTTGTAATGGCCATGTCATGTCCCATGTTGTTCCCACCCTTTTGGTTCACCACCATGTCACTTGGTAGTTCCCCCTTAGGATGAGTGTTTAAAGCTTGCGAGATTTGCCTCAATTGAACTTCCAAATTGCGAATTTAAGTGTTGTGAGAGGCTAATTAAGGATGGGAGTCCGCATTCTTATCTATCATATGTTTGAACATGTTATATATTCGTCCCATCTTATTGTTAGAAGAACTCGGACCTTGGGAAAGATAAAGAGATGGGTTGCTCGGTTGTTAATACATCGGGGGCCTTTGAAAACCTGACCTCCGATTCCCTTGGTTATTGCTTCACCCTCCTTGGTTGTTGCCTCCCCATTATCCTTGATTATTGCCACTCCAATTGCCTTGGTTATTTTGACCATTCCAATTACCTTGATTGTTTGAATTCCAATTCCCTTAGTTTCTTTGAGGTCGTCATTATTGTTGATTCGGGCCTTGAGAGTTGTTTCTTTGCCCTTGGAAGTTGTTCACATATTGTACGTCCTCCTCTTATATATTGTACAATTCATCTTGATCAAACCCACTATCATCTTGCGCATAATTTTCAACACGGTTGTGCACTTGAGGACATTTTTGCCTTCTCTTGTTTACCATCATACTAACTCCCTCCATTGCATTTACTTTCTTAGGACCTTCCACTTGTTGAAGTTGAGCCTTGGCTAGTTGATTCATTATGGTAGTCAACTCGGCAATTGCTTGCCCATGATCATGTAATTCTTTATGCAAGTGAATCACATTTGGATCACCTTGAGGAACATTTGCTCTACTTTACCATGCCGATGAAGTATCCGCCATTTCATCTAGAATCTCACAAGCTTCTGCGTACGGCATTATCATGAAATTTCCACCGACAAGTTGGTTGGCCACACATTGATTGGTAGTATTGATCCCCCTATAGAAATTTTATTGAATCATAGCCTCTGTCATGTCATTGTTTGAGCACTCTTTCACCATAGTTCGGTACTTCTCTCATATCTCATGCAAAGGCTCATTGGGTTCTTATTTGAAAGCTAGAATCTCATCTCTAAGAGTTGTTATATGCCTGGGAGAAAAGAACTTGGAAATAAATTTCTTTGCCAATTCATACCATGTATGGATAGAATGATTTGGCTAACTCTCTAATCAATCCAAGGCCTTCCGCCGTAGAGAGAAAGGAAGAAGCCTCAACCGTAAAGAATCCTCAGAGACGTTTGTCTGTTTACTCCCACAATATGTGTCCACAAACCCCTTCAAGTATTTGTAGACATTTTGATATGGAGCCCCGATGAAGAATTCCCGTTGCTCAAAAAATGTGAGCATAACATTTGTGATTTGAAAGTTCCCTACCCTAATACGGGGTAGGACTATGGCACTTGCGTATCCTTCATTTGGCAATACCCGATGTGGAGTCGTCTTTGTGGATGTGGGTATGGAACAGAAACATTGTCTTAACGCGGTCGGCCTCATCTATTTGCTTGAGGTTCAAGGGAAACCTCTTCAACTTGATCATCTTCCACGTCCACATCCCTCATATGCATGTTTCCAAGAGGATCATTGTTGTTGAGAGGCATTGGTCACCTACAACTATTTCACCAAAAAGATTAGTAATACGGAAGGAAAAGAAGAAAATTCACACACAAGACAAATATATAGCTAAATCCATTTTTAGCTCCCCGACAACGATGCCTAAAATTGATCTCCTCCAAGTCACACATCTATTCGAGGTTGTGAAATGGTCGATGCAATAGTAATACCTAACAGAGTCGGGGTCGAATTCCACAGGGAGCTATGAGATTGGTATTTAGAGGTATATATATTGGTGAAGGAGCTTGAACTATTTTTGGTTACACTTCCACACAATTGGTTGGTTTTATAGCGAAGTTAAACTAAGATTGCAAATAAGTAATTGAAACTAAGAAATTGTGTTTTTGTGTTGTTTTCGAATATTATAAAAGGCTTAGGGCTGTGACCATGACCTAGGTGTTTGCCTAATGGGTTGTAAACTTCAAAGCTTATTTTTTTGGTCGGGGAGTAATATAGCTATCAACGCTCAATTACTCACTCAATACCTCTCGTTAAGAGAGTGATTTTTCCCAATTTGGCGTTCTCAAGTCCAAATGGGTATTGAACAAAGCAGTTGATAAAACGCTCAAGTCGGATTTTACTATCTCTAGGTTCAGCCCTTTAATTGGGACTATCAATCTCTTGAATTCATCCCAAATTCTTGTTAGCCAAATTTTCCTAGACTAAATCTCTCTTTCTCAAGTAGAGACCAAGTCAAATAGGCACGAACTAATATCTTTAACCATTAATTCTATAATAAAAAGCAAGAACAAGGCTCAATAACAAACACCCAATCATAAACAAACCATAAATTAAACACCCATTCGGTTAAAATTCTAACTACTCATAACGGGTATAGAAGAAAATAGAGAAGAAAAGATAATAAAACACATACTAAAAGACTAAAAGACAAAAATCCAATATTTAATCACCAAAGTAAGCTAAAGTTGCCTAAAGCAGTAAAGAAAAACGGCTACAGGAGTTCAGATATTCAAAACTTAACCAGAATTTGTGAAACTAAGCTATCTATACAAAGTTGGAAATTTCGGACAAAAATGCCCTTCGAAGATTCTGCGACCGCATAATTCCATGTGCGGTCCGCACTTCGCTTGAATCTTGACAGGAGTTGGAGTCTACGGCCATACAATTCTGGATTGCAGCCGCATATCTCTTGTTTTGCGGTCCGCACAAAACTGAGTGCGGCCCCATAGGGCCCTTTTGTGGACTATACAAATCTGAGTGCGGTCGCGTGGCTGACTTCTTCGTCCGCATTTTGAGATGATACTTCTCTGAACTTGAACTCTTGGGTAGCTTCTACGGCCGCACTTTACATTGATCTTATGACAGACTTCATTCACATTCTGCAGCCGCAGAATTCGGTCCGTAGTTTACATTGATCCTCTGATAGATTTCCTTCACATTCTGTGGCCGCAGAAGGAATTCTGCGGTCCGCAAATTATGCTTTTGCCTGCTTTTTTCCCTGAGTTCACATTACTTCTTCTTGATTCGGATTTCATCTTTGTGGCTTATTTTCCAATACTCCTACAATTAAGTATATTTCATCAGTTTTCGAGAATACAATTAAATACTTTTGGACTAAAATAAAAGTAAAAAGGCGCTAATAAAAAGTCAAAATCCCCACTTATCACATTACAGGATACAAATGCTGATAAATGGGTTTTTGCTATGAAATTTAAAATGGAGTCCATGTACTCCAATCAAGTCTGGGATCTTGTAGAACCAGCTAGTGGAGTCAAACCCATTGGTTGTAGACGGATCTATAAGAAAAAGAGAGGAGTGGATGGAAAAGTGCAAACTTTTAAAACTAGACTTGTTCCAAAAAAGTTTACTCAAAAAGAAGGGATTGATTATAAGGAAACCTTTTTGCCAGTAGCCATGCTTAAATCCACTAGGATTCTCTTATACATTGCTGCTAATTACGATTATAAGATTTGGCAATGGATGTCAAGACAACTTTTTTTAATAGAAGTCTTGATGAGTGCATCTATATGGCACAACCAGTTAGTTTCATAAAAGTGGCAATAAGCACATATTGTGTAAATTAAAGATTCCAGGATTGAAACAAGCTTCTAGATCATGGATACTTATTTTGACACATCGATTAAAACCTTCGATTTTGATCGATGTAAAAACGAGTCTTGTGTCTGTAAGAAGTGGGATGGAGATAAAGTTATATTTTTAGTTTTGTACATAGATGATATTTTGCTCATAGGAAATAATGTGAGCATGTTGAATTCAGTAAAGGAATAGGTGTCCTCGCGTTTTGATATGAAAGACTTGGGACAAACGGCACATATCCTTGGAATCAAGATTATGCGAGATCGCAAGCGAAGAATATTATGCTTATCCCAAGCACTTTATATTGATATTATTCTCACCAGATTTAGTGTGCAATGTTCCAAGAAAGGTTTTCTTCCTTTTAGGCATGGAGTCTCTCTGTCAAAAGATCAGTCTCCAAAAATGACTGATGAGGTAGAAAAGATGAAGGCGATCCCTTATGCTTCTGTTGTAGGGAGTCTCGTGTATGCTATGCTATGTACTAGACCTGATATATACTTTATTGTTGGCATGGTTAGTAAATTTCAGTCTAATCCTGGACGAGAATACTGGACTACCATTAAACATATAATCAAGTACCTGAAAAGGACTAGGGGTTATATGTTGGGTTATTACTCAGGTGATCTTGTACCCATTGGCTAACTCAGGTGATCTTGTACCCATTGGCTACACTGATTCAGATTTCCAATCAGATAGAGATTCTAGAAAATCTACCTCAAGATATGTTTTTATATTAGGAGGTGGAGCTATAAGTTGGAGGAGTATCAAGCGATCATGTGTTGTTGATTCCACCATGGAAGTTGAATATGTTGTTGATCATATCTCATGCACAGAAGATTAAATTATCAGTTATCATAATTAATAAACTATATTCATAATCGAAGATATTGTTGGAAAAAATATCTTGATGATTGTAGCATAAGATTAAAATATAATTTATCTTGATTATGGGAGTAATTTCGTTCCAACTTCTTGTGCTAGTATACTTGGTGTATATTGAATGAACCCAGTAGAGAAAAGATGTTTTGTACTAAATATATATAAAATATTTTCTCTAATTCATTGATCTACAACAAAAGGTAGTTTTAGCGGCAATTTTTTAGTGGAAATAGCTTAATTGCCACTAAAGTATATAGTAAAGGTAAAATATTAGCAGCCAAATAATATTAGTCAGCAATAAATATATTTTTCGTGGCAATTGAGGAGAATAGCTTGCAAAACTTTTGTTTTTACTTTTTCTCTTCCCTCCCATTTATTTTTAGCTCTAAATATTTTTCCTCCTATATAATTTACCAACCAATTTTCTTTAAAAAAAAATTATAATCTCATTGTTATTTGGACTTCAAACTACGGCTCTTCCATAAGCTTTGCAAAATTCCAGGAGTAAGAAAACCTAACATTACAATTTTGGCCTTCAACAAACAGAATTCTTCGTAGGTACAATTTTAATTTTTCTCTTTATTTCTATTTCTGTTTATAGAGCTTTCAACTACAAAGAACTGGGGCAAAATTCAGCTGCAAGAAGAAGGTGCGAATTGTCTTCCGAATTCATAGGGCTTCTTACTGTTTGACTTCCTATTTCTTTGTTTTTTTTTCCTGTTTTTTGTTACTCTTTCTGAAAATTTAATTTAATGTTTGTTTTGTGTATGAGAAAACTAGGGCAAGTTTCTTTAACCAATCATGAGGGCTTGTGAGCATTCGGTAGAATAGAGGGTCTTGAGAATATTTCTTTATTTTTTTGCCTGTTTTTTGTTACTCTTTCTGAAAATTTAATTTAATATTTGTTTTGTGTATGAGAAAACTAGGGCTTAAGTTTCTTTAACCAATTATGAGGGCTTGTGAGCATTTCGTAGAATAGAGGGTCTTGAGAGTTTTCTTTGTTTTTTTTTTTTGCCTGTTTTTTGTTACTCTTTCTGAAAATTTAATTCAATGTTTGTTTTGTGCATGAGAAACTAGGACTTAGGTTTCTTTAACCAATTATTCAATGTTTGTTTGCAAATTCATTTCTCTTGCCTATTATTCCATCTAGTTGTTTCTGCTTATAAATATTAGGTGAGTGAGTTGGCAATATAAGAATCTAACAGTGGTTGAGGTTTTCAGATATTTTTTCATATTATATTTCATCTTTTAACATATGTTTTTTTAATAATTTCAGGTTAGTATGATATTTGATAATTTAGCGGGTGAAAGATTTCAATTTATGAAAAGTTGCAGAAATTATTTGAAGACGATCATTCGCCAGGATTAGTTACATAAGCATTAGTTATTTCGTTCAAACAATATAAGTTTATATTTTAAGTTAATATGATATTGTTATTTTTTATTAGAACTTCCTTTTGTTTGTTAAGGTTTAGTGAGATATATTATATTTTTTCGGCATTAATATTGATACATTTTATTTTTTGTATCATATTTTGGACGAAAACTATTATTAATAGTGGCTAAATTTTCATTACAGCTTGTGACTTTTAGCTCTAATTTGTCACGACCCCAACCCCGGTCGTGATAGCGCCCAACACAACTGCTAGGCAAGCCTGACCAATTTCACTCCCAACCCGAGCATAAAGCTCAAAACCATTTGTTTGAAAATCATTAACATCATTTAAACTAGAAGTATAACTGAAAGATAGAAATAAATCCAAAAATCAACAATACTGAACAACCTCCCAAAGATCTAGGGGTCATGAGTCAAGAGTCTCTACCAGAATAGCATAAATATACTGTAAAACAACATAGTCTGAAGTACGCGAAAAAGTCAAATAACAGGAAATAGGAGAGAAGTCGGGTTCTGCGGACGTCAGGCAGCTACCTCGACAACTCCATGTAAAGGCCCTGAAGAATNTTAATTAGGTGTTTAAAACCTTAGAGTTTGACTAGCCATTTCGATACAATATTCAATTCAGGACTAACATCAGGAAAACATGTTATACGTTATGGAAACAGTGATAGCAATCCCTACTGGATCCAAATAGTCGGCATACAGCCCCAAATATCTCCATAACCATCCAAGTAGGAGGTTTACCGGCTAATTTTAAGCCAATGATATAGTTCAACATCATTCGGTCGGACTAGTTTACAGTCCTCAACCACAATCGACCCCGCACTCGTAGTAGAGTACGTGTCTCGCCTCATCTTAGCGTCACAGTGTGATATACCGGGATTTCAAACCCTTAGGTCATCATCTACATCTATTACTCACCTCGAACCGGATCAAAAACTAGTCCGCAATGCCTTTTCCTCGAGAATCGACCTCCACGGGTGCCAAATCTGATCAAAACCAATAGGAATACATCAAAA
>MU673690.1:24479-64117 GCA_026770625.1 Nicotiana glauca | reverse complement strand
CCTATTTCTACACCGGACCTCCAAATTCAATTCCGATCGCTCCCCTAAGTCATAAATCACCTCCCGAAGCTAACCGAACCACCGGAATTTATATCCGAGCCCTCTAGCCATATAGTCAACTTCAGATTGACTTTTCTGAAACAAACTCCCTTCTAAGAGGCTATATGCCTTATTTTCAACCAGAATCAATCCAAACACACCTGATAGACTCTAATACTGATATAGAAATATGAAGCAACATAATAAGGGAGAAACGGGGCGGTAACTCTCGTGACGACGGGCCGGGTCATCACATAATTTAACTGAATATACCAGCTATAAAAATGGACGATAAAAAGGCAAATTAATACATTTCCACAAGGATATTATAATCATTATAAATATTGGATAATTATTGTTAAAATATTGGCTATTAGCGACAATTTAACTGAATATATTATCCGTTAAAAGGGCAAATTAAATATTTTTAGAAAGATACTACAACAATTCTAATTGCCGCAAAACAATTATCGTTAAAGATACGAACTTTTAGCGGTAATTATTTTAAATTTAGTGGCTATATAAAAGTACGCTAAAGGAGCATAATTAGTCGTTTTTAGATTGGATTTAGCGGCCATCATAATTGCCGCAAACAATTGCTGTTAAAATTATTTGTTTTTAGCAAAAATAAGTCATACTTTTTACCAGCTTTTGTGAGAATGGCTCCTAAAGGCTTTGCCGACGCCAGCATCAGTGGCTAAATATCAATGGCCGGTAAAAGATATAGCGGATATTGTTATTGCCACTAAAGCCCCTTTTTGTTGAGCTTATACTCCTAATCTTGATATAGTTATTATGATCAATGTGATTTGTTTATTAATTTATCAAAATGTATAACTCTATTCAGAGTTAGTATATGCCTAATAGATTGAACAATAACGAATAGCATTTGTGAAATAATAATTAGTTGATAGAATCCGTGACTCGATTTTGAGTTTGATCATACCTCTTATATAAACTTATAAGTTTTCATGTGAAAATTCGGTCGGTGGATTTTGCATCCGTTACATAAAATAGTATAAGCGAAATTATAAAGGATTTAATTAGTTGATTAAATTAGATTGTGAGTGATGTAGTTTAATTAACTTGTATTTATAATTTTAATATGGAAAGTTAAAATAAGTGTTAATGAATTTTTGAAATTCATATTGAGAAGTTCAATTGCAATTTTTTAGTGGAATAAATTATAATTAATTGTAGTAAAATTTAATTCATCCGAATTTTCGAATTAATACTATAATTGGTAGCCTATTATTGTTTGTGTGGTCTTTACATACCTAGTAAAAATCTGGATAGACCTGGGTAAAAAGTGACTTGGGAGAAAAGTCATCCTTTTGAGGTAGAATATGATTCTACTTGCACTAGTAGAGTCCTACACGTTTTTGAGCCTATATTGTGGCTTAATTTTGAATTATCAAAGGAAGACAATTTTCACCCAAGAACTCACTCTTTAGAGTTGTATTGTTTTGCCCACTCAAACAATTTCGTCCAAGGTCTTACAAGGAGCATAGTAGAATATTGCAGGCCTGAATTCTTGCTCTGTGGAGGACCTGTGCAACGTTTTCAAGAGGTTAGTGCTTCTAATCTTCGAATTATATCATTGTCCAATCTACGTATTTGTGATGTCTCTTATTATATGCTTGCTTCTATTGTGCATATTCTAACATACTACGCATTTGAAAGGAGATTGATGCAACATAGAATTCCCTTTTTCATTCTTTGGATATCACAACATGCTGAAGATATCAATTTATAGCATGTTTAACCAAGCTTTTTTGGGGAGCAAAACTGCTTTTTTGGTTTAAAATATTTTTTTTTCAAAAATTGAAGTGTTTAGCTAATCTTTTAGAAGGAAAAAATATTTTTGAGAAGAAGCAGAAGCAGTTTTTAAGAAGCAAAAAAAGTAGCTTTTCTCCAAAAGCACTTTTCTGATAAGCACTTTTGAGAAAAATACACTTAGAAGCAGTTTTTAAAAGCTTAGCCAAACACTAATTACTGCTCAAAAGTACTTTTTAAATTAATTAGCCAAACACAAACTGTTTATCACCAAAAATACTTTTTTGAAAAGCACTTCTCAAAATGAGCGAATTTTAAAAGCTTGGCCGAATATGCTATTAGGCTGCTTGACCTTTATAGGATTGCCAACTACGACTTTATACGAATTTCCATTTTCAATTTTAATTTATCTTTTGATCGTTTCACTTCAATATATTTTTACTTAGTTTCGATACATCATTAGTATTTCAAAATCACTAATTTCCTATGTATTGTATAAGTTCTACACAAATTAATATTTATAAAAAAAATTATAAGCATTTGTATAAGATTTTATCATAAAAGGGGTTATGAATCTAATTATGGGCGTAATGTATTTTTTCCGATAATTGAATCATATATATTTAGTGTGACTACTAAAAAATAATGATTAATTAGTATTCTCTCCGGTCCACAATAAGTGATCAATTTACTTTTGGCACGCCCATTAAGAAAATACTAAATTTTATACAAAAATACCTAATATGACTAAGCTACCCTTAATTAAATATCT
Organism: Nicotiana glauca; assembly: GCA_026770625.1. NCBI lineage: Eukaryota > Viridiplantae > Streptophyta > Magnoliopsida > Solanales > Solanaceae > Nicotiana > Nicotiana glauca. The sequence continues at coordinate 61,530 of MU673690.1, read as the reverse complement.
AATATGACGGGTAAGAAAACTTTTTACGGATATGTATATAAGCAGGGGCGGATCTACATAGGAGATTGGTACGGCACCCGATCGCTCAGGTAAAATTTTATTTATGTACTGATGTTTTACTCAAAATATTTAAATATTGAAAGAATGGTAGCCTAAAGTCACAAATTAATAGTGGGTATCGTGGTTGAGCTGCCAAATTTCTAGACGTGCGACTCGGGATCGAATCTAAATGCATTCGGTAGCTGGTATGTTTCTTCCTTCTTGTATTAGTTCTCTTCTGAACTTCTTACTGTTTTCTTCATTTTTGTATTTTATCTACTCTTTTTTTTATATTTGTTCTCTTCTAAAATCTACTCTTTTCAAAAAAAATAGTTTTGCGTATGTATTCATTTATTTTTTAGATCAAAAAATTATTTTTAAATATTGAATGAAGGTTAGTGGATCGAAGGTCTATTGGAAAGAGCCTCACAAGGTAAAAGTAAGGTTGTATACACGCTAATCCTCCCCTTGCAGGATTATACGAAATTTATTATTGTTGTTGTTTTATTCATCCAATATTATATTTTCCTTACTATACAATTTTTTTAAGGTGATGACGTAGATAAATATAATATTAATCTAGCTCTGTATAGATTAAGTAAGTGTATTTGCTAACTTAAATTTTATTTTTATTTTGTGTTTTTATTCATATTCAATAGAATTTGAATTGGGAGAATTAGATCGAGTTGGACAAAACTTATTCTGTTTGGTGATCACGTATTTAAATCAGGGGCGGATTTATGTGGAGGGGGTGGGGTACGTGCATCCATGCTCCCCTCCCTGGGCTAGGTATAAATAGTACCAATTTTAAAATTATCTATATGAATATGTTTGTGGCCAGCCATAATCAAATGACTACCATGGTACACTGGTAAATTGGTGCCCCTATACGCCCCAGTCATGGGATCGATTCCTTGGCACTTTATATTTTTTCAATTTTTTTATATATTTAAAAGTCTCTCTTGTCTAAAAATAGATCTCACATTTTTTAAGGGGGAAGTTAGGTATTAATCTATCAAATCCCTAGAAACAAAATACGGTGACTCCCTCTCAACTCTCTCTCTCTCTCTCTCTCTCTCTCTCTCTCTCTCTCTCTCTCTCTCTCTCTCTCTCTCTCTCTCTCTGTTCTATGTGACTGTGGAATGTAAATTCTTCAAGAAAGCAGCAATTTCTCCTTCACATTTGTCACGACCCTAAACCCAACCCCGGTCATGATGGTGCCTCTCGTGAAGACAAGGCCAGCCGACACTTTCCATTTCAATTATTAACAGATAAATAATAAAAAATAAGTCTAAAGCATAGACAATAGCGTGTCACTAGTCATGAGCATCAAAACAATCCGGAATACTCCAAATCAAACTACAGAGTTTATACAGAAACTAAGAACATGAAGAAATATGAGAGGGAATAGCTCCGGGCTGCGAACGCCGACAGCTACCTAGAGACTCCTCGAATTCGCCTGAGCTGGAAAGATCAGCACTCGGGAGCGGGACTAGCTATGCATGAATCTGCACACGGGGTGCAGGGAGTAAAGTGAGTACTCCAACTCAGTGAGTAATAATCATAAATAAAGACTGAAAGTAGGAAATCACGTAAGGCACAAATCATTCTATAATAAAGTAGTAAAACCATTAAAAATAGTAAATCAGTAAAAATACGAACAATCATTTATGTTCAGTTTAAACTTCGGGAAATACCTTTTGAACAATTAAACAGATAGTGACAGGTACTTAAGAAAGATAAACACATAAAGGTTTGCCCCTCGGGCATAGTATCCATAAATCCGCCCCTCGAGCGATATCACGGAACAATTCTAGCCATTCGGGCTGCATCTCACATCACATGGGTTCCCGTGCTCACTGGGGGTGTGCAGACTCCTAAAGGGGGCCCTTACGGCCCAAGCGCAATATCAAGCCATCTCATGGCGTCATTACTAAGCTCTCGACCTCATATCAATCAAGCTACCTCGTGGCGTACATATCTCAGGCCCTCGGCCTCAAATCATGATCACTATTTCCTCACAACATAGGCCATCGGCCTTACTCAGTCAAAAATCTTCACAAGCCACTCGGCAGTAGTAAAAACAAGATTTCTCAGCCCAATTATCATTTAAATGTTCATATAAGTGTTAAAGCATAGTAAACATGGCTGAGTATGAAAAATAGTGAAATATATCATGACAGAGTTCAAGTATTAAATCAAAACAGTGAGAAAATATCAATAAAAATTCTCGAAAGTTGGCATTCAGCCCAAATATGGCATTCAGCCCAAATAATGATGATAGCAAATAGATTTCAGTCAAATACGTGGCAATATAGTCATTCGGGACGAACTAAGTCACAATCCCCAACAGTGCATGACCCCACGCTCATCAAAAAGCGTGTGTGTCACCTCAATATAGCACAAAAATGTGCAAATTCGGGGTTTCATACCCTCAGAGCATCATTTACAATCATTACTCACCTCAAACCGGTCAAATCACTAGCTCGCGATGCCTTTGCCCCTTGAATCGGCCTCCACTCTCGTCGAATCAACCCAAAATCAAAATCATAACATTAGAATAGACTAAAGGGATGAAGCCCAAGAGAAATTAATCAAATCATAGCAAAATTCCCGAAATTGACCAAAACCTGACCCCCGGGCCCACATCTTGGAATTCAATTAGTTTTACATCAATAGATTTCTTATCTCCCCACGATTTCATACATACCAAGAACACTAAAATCGGAGTCCAAATGACCCCTCAAATCCCCATTTAAAAGTCTCTTAGCCTCAAGCCCTAATCCCCAATTTTTAACCCTTTAATTCCATTAATTATAGCTCTAATCCGTGAAATAATAGCATAGGGATGAGTTTTAGGTCCAAATTCCTTACCTCAATGAAGTTCCCTTGAAATCCCTCTTTCAAATTGTCCAAAAAGCTCCAAAGCCGAATTAGAAATGGTGAAAATAGCTCAAAATTGCGAAGGAGACAATTTATACCTTCTGCCCAGGCATTTTCGCATCTGCGGCCACATACCCGCTTCTATGGTACCACATTTGAGGTCCTTGAACCACTTCTGCGCAAATCACTTAAAAGGCCCACTCTGCATCTGTGATCAACACTCCGCACCTGCGCCTTCGCAGGTGCCGTCCCATAACCGCATCTGCGGTTCCTGCCATCCTCCCAGCTTCCACTTCTGCGGCTGCTTTCCGGCACATGCGGCGTTGCACCTGCGGTCCCCAATCTGCAGGTGCAGAAATACCAGAAGTAGCAGAATCTGCAGCTGCAACAATTCCTCAACCTCCCCGTCAACCTTCCAAAATCACCCCGAGGCCCCCAGGACCTCAACCAAAAGCACCAACCTATCCCATAACCTTATTCAAACTTGAACCAATCTTAAAAACACCTCAAACAACATGAAATCAACCAAAACACATCTAATTCAAGCCTAAGTTTCCAAAATCTTCCGAATTTCGTTTTTGATCAAAATCCAACCAAAACACGTTCGAATGACCTAAAATTTGGCACACAAATCCCAAATGACTCAACTGAACTACTGTAACTCTCGGAATTCCATTCTGACCCCAATATCAAAATCTCGCATACCAACCGGAAATCACCAAAGTATCAAATTTGCCAGTTCAAGCTTAAATCTGCTCCGAACCTCCAAAACTCATTTCGATCACACTCTTAAGTCCCAAATCACCTCCCAAAACTAATTGAACCATCGGAACTCACACCCGAGCCCTCTAACACATAACAAATATCTTATTGACTTTTCCAACTTAAGATTCCTCAAAAGAGACTAAGTGTCTCAAACCTTACCAAATCATTTCCGAATTCGAGCCAACCAACCCGATCAAACATAGAACCGATAGACAAAGTAATAAAAAGCAGAAATGGGGGAAATAGAGCGGTAACTCACGAGATGACTGGCCGGGTTGTCACATCCTTCTCAAGTTAAACAAACGTTCGTTCTCGAACGAGTCAAGAAACATACCTGAAGCCTCAAACAGGTGAATATATTTGCTCCGCATATATCCCGCTCGATCTCCCATGTAGTCTCCTCTACGGGTTGACCTCTCTACTGCACTTTCATCGAAGTTATATCCTTTGACCTCAACTTTTGAACCTGACGACCCAAAATAGCTACTGGCTTCGCATTATAGGTCAAATCATCATCCAACCAAACTGTGCTGAAATCTATAACATAAGACGGATCCCCAGTATACTTCCGGAGCATAGAAACATGAAATACCGGATGCACACTAGACAAGATGGGTGGCAAAGCAAGCTCATAAGCCACCTCTCCAATCCTCTGAAGCACCTCAAAAGGCCCAATGAACCAATGACTCAATTTTTCTTTCTTCCCAAATCTCATAACACCCTTCATGGGCGAAACCTTCAGCAGAACCTTCTCCCCAACCATATAGGACACATCTCGAACCTTCCTGTTAGCATAACTCTTTTTCCTCGATTGCGCTGTACGAAGCCTCTCCTGAATTACCTTCACCTTTTCTAACGCATCCTGTACCAAGTCTGTCCCAAATATCCTAGCCTTACCCGGCTCAAACCAACCAACTGGAGATCTACACCGCCTCCTATACAAAGCCTCATATGGAGCCATCTGAATACTCAACGGGTAGTTGTTGTTGTAAGCAAATTCTGTAAGCGGTAGAAACTGATCCCATGACCCTTGAAAATCAATGACACAAGCACAGAACATGTCCTCCAATATCTGAATAGTGCGCTTGAACTGACCGTCCGTCTGAGGGTGAAAAGTTGTGCTCAACTCAACCTGAGTGCCCCCATTTGAAATGATGGAAACTGGGACACCATGCAAATAAAAAATATCCTGGATATAGATCTCTACCAACCGCTCTGAAGAATAGGTAGTGCACATAGGAATGAAGTGCGCGGACTTGGTCAGTCGATCCACAATCACCCAAATAGCATCGAACTTCTTCAAAGTCCGTGGAAGTCCAACTACAAAATCCATAATGATCCTCTCCCACTTCCACTCTAGAATATCCATTTGCTGAAGCAAGCCACTCGGTTTCTGATTCTCATATTTCACCTGCTGACAATTGAGACACCGAGCTACAAATCCCACAATATCTTTCTGCATTCTTCTCTACCAATAGTGCTACCTTAAATCCTGATACATCTTCGCGGCACCCGAATGAATGGAATACCGCGAGCTATGGGCCTCATCCAGAATCAACTCCCAAAGTCCATCCACATTGGGCACACAAATCTGGCTCTGCATCCTCAATACCCCATCATCACCAATAGTCACATCTCTGGCATCATCGTGCTGAACTCTGTCCTTAGGACAAGAAAATGCGGATCATCATACTGGCGCTCCCTGATGCGATCATATAAAGAATACCGAGAAACCACATAAGCCAATACCCGACTAGGCTCCGAATATCTAACCTCATAAACCTATTGGCCAAGGCCTGAACATCAACTGCAATAGGTCTCTCCCCAACTGGAATATATGCTAAACTTCCCATACCCACTGCCTTTCGGCTCAAGGCATTGGCCACCACATTAGACTTTCTCGGATGGTAAAATATAGTGATATCATAATCCTTAAGCAACTCCAACCACCTATACTGCCTCAAATTAAGATCATTTTGCGTGAACAAGTGCTGGAGGCTACGATGATCAATAAACACCTCTCAAGATACACCATACAAGTAATGCCTCCAAATCTTCAACGGTGAACTATGACAGCCAATTTCGAATCATAAACGGGGTAGTCCTTCTCATGTGGCTTCAACTGACGAGAAGCATAAGCAATAACTCTACCCTCCTGCATCAATATACACCCAATACCAACTCTCAAAGCATCACAATACACGATATATGAACCTGAAGCTAATGGCAAAACCAAAACTGGAGCTGTGGTCAAGGCTATCTTGAGCTTCTGAAAGCTCTCCTCACACTCGTCCGACCATACAAATGAAATACCCTTCTGAGTCAGCTTGGTCAAGGGCGATGCGATAGATGAGAATCCTTGAACAAACCAGCAATAATAGTCTACCAAACCAAGAAAGCTGTGAATCTCTATGGCTGAGGACGTCTAGGCCAATTCTAAACCGCCTCTATCTTCTTTGGATCAACCTGAATACCCTTGCTGGACACCACGTGCCCCAAGAAAGCCACTAAACTGAGCCAAAACTCACACTTGGAGAATTTTGCATAAAGCTTCTCCTCCCTCAATCTCTGCAACACAACTCTCAAATGCTCTGCGTGCTCCTTCTGACTATGCGAATACACCAGAATATCATCAATGAAGTCTATGACAATCGAGTCGAGATAAGGCCGGAACACACTGTTCATCAAATGCATGAATGTTGTTGGGGCATTGGTCAACCCAAAGGACATAACAAGGAACTCATAATGACCATATTGGGTCGTGAAAGCTGTCTTAAGAATATTCGAGTCCCTAATCTTCAACATGCGATAACCTGAATGGAGATCGATCTTGGAGAACACTCTCTCTCCCTGAAGCTAGTCGAATAAATCATCAATGCGAGGCAAAGGATACTTGTTTTTAACTATTGCCTTGTTCAATTGCCTATAATCAATGGACGTCCTCATAGTGCCATCCTTCTTCTTCACAAATAGAAACGGCGCACCCCAAGGTGACATACTAGGCCGAATGAACCCCTTTTCAAGGAGTTCCTAAAGCTGCTCCTTTAACTCCTTCAACTCCGCTAGTTCCATACGAAACGGCGGAATGAAAATGAGCTAAGTGCCCGGCACCAGGTCAATACCAAAATCAATGTCCCTATTTGGTGGCATGCCCGACAGGTCTGCAGGAAACACATCTGGAAAATATCCCACAACTGGAACAGAATCAATACTTGGAGTCTCAGCACCGACATCCCTCACAAAGGCTAGATACGAAAGAAAACTCTTCACAACCATACGTTGGGCCTTCAAGAATGAGATAACTCTACTGAGAACATAATCAGTCACACCTCGCCACTCGATCTGTGGCACACTTGGTATAGCCAATGTGACTGTCTTAGCATGACAGTCCAAAATAGCATGACATGGAGATAGCTAATCCATGCCTAAAATGACATAGAAATCCACCATACATAATAATAAAGATCCACACAGGTCTCCAGACCCCCAATAGTCACCACATACGACCGGTACACACGGTCTACAATAATAGTATCGCCCACTAGGGCATATACATGAATAGGTGAAGCAAGAGACTCACAGGGCGTACCAAAATAACAAGTAAAGTATGATAACACATAAGAAAAGGTGGAACCGGGATCAAATAATACAGAGGCATCTCTGTGCCATACTGAAACAATACCTGTGATGACAACATCTAAAGCAATAACATTGGGTCTAGCTGGAAGTGCATAGAAATGGGTCTGACCGCCACCGCTAGGATGACTTCTAGCTGACTGACCTCCACCCCTAGCTAGGTGGGTGGGTGGTGGTGAAGTAAATGGCGCTGAAGCCGGTGACTGACCCCTCTGCTGAGATGAAATCGTAAGGTGGCGAGGACACTCCCTCCACATATGGCCCATCTCTCCATACTCATAACAACTCCCATGTGATAGAGAAGGGGACTGAAGGGAACCCCTCTCACCAGAGTAACTAGCAGATGAACCTGGCATAGAAGAACCCTGAACTGATGGAGCACGGGACGAACTCTGAGCTAAAAGGGCACTAAGTGATGACTGGCCCTTATGAGAATTGTGAGAACCATGACCCGATGACGCCCCATGATAACCTTGGCAAACTAGCTGAGAAACATTGAATGGACGAACTTTGCCATACTGGAACTGACCTATTGAATGAGCACCACTATAGATATCAAATTTTTTAGGCCTCTTGGCCTCCCTCTCCTCTCGCTCCTAGCGACGAACAAACTCAATCTCGTAGTCAATATCCACAACCTCCTCGAAAGTAGCACCAGTGACCCTCTCCATGGTCATAAGAATACGAAGTTGATAAGTGAGGCCATCAACAAACCTCCTAATCCTCTCTCTATCTATCGGAACCAACAAAATGGCATGAAGAACTAACTCAGAGAACCTCAACTCATACTGCGACACAGTCATCTCTCCCTGACGCAACTGCTCAAACTGCATGCGCAGCTCCTCTCTATGAAACAGCGGCACATACTTCTCCAGAAAGAGAATAGAGACTGCTACCAGGTAAGGGGTGCTACACCAACAGGCCTACACCTCTCAAAATACTCCCACAAGTGAAGGCAGCTCCAAAAAACTGACAAGTAGTGAAAGCTACCCCGCTGGTCTCCAGAATACCTACTGTACGAAGCATCCTCTAACACTTATCCAAGAAACCCTAGACATCCTCGCCCTCTGTACCACTGAAGGTCAAAGGCTGAAGTCTACCAAATTTCTCCAACCTACGCTGCTCATCCTCTGGCATGGAAGGAACTACATAGTCCTGAGCAGCTGCAACCAGCTGGGCTGGATGTGACCCGGTGTCTGAAGTCCCTGCACGACTTGCTCAGGTGTGCGAGCAGCGGGAGTCTGTTTGCCTCCCCCCACCTGAGAAGTAGCTGCAGTTGTAGTTGCTGAAACCGCCCTAGATAGGCTAGTACAAACTGATAAGATCTGAGCCAAGGCCTCCTGAAGACCCGAAATCACAATGGGCACAACTGGTCCTGAGTTGGTGCTGCTGGAGCGTCTATAACTGGGACCTGATCCTGAATTGGGGCCGTAGGTGGATCTGCAGGTGCTGGCCTAGCTGCTGTGCGGGCCACACCTCTGCCCCTACAGCGACCATGACTGTGTCCTCGGCCTCTAGTGGCCACAGCTGGTGGTACTGGTGGTCGTCCATCCAGACTGGTAGCGCGTGTCCTCACCATCTGTGAAAGAATAGAATAAAAAAAGTTTAGTACTCAGATCAACAAATTTGCACGGCAATAATTTTAAGAATATAAAGTTTTTCTTAAAGGTTATGCAGCCTCTCGAGGATAAATACAGACGTCTCTGTACAGATCCGCAAGACTCTACTAAACCTGCTCATGACTCATGAGACCTATGTAACCTAGGCTCTGATACCAACTTGTCACGACCCTAAACCCAAACCCGATCGTGATGGCGCCTCTCGTGAAGTTAAGGCCAATCGACACTTCCAATTTTAATTATTAACAGATAAATAACAAGAAATAAGTCTAAAGCATAGATAATAGCATCTCAAAGTAGCAGCTAATAGCATAAATTGCGGAATACAACCCAACACAGCCTGATACCGGGGTGTTACTAGTCATGAGCATCTTAACAATCCGGAATACTCCAAATCAAACTACAGAGTTTAATGCAGAAACTAAGAACATGAAGAAATAAGAAAGGGAAGAGCTTCGGGCTACAAACGCTGACAACTACCTAGAGACTCCTCGGATCTGCCTGAGCTGGAAAGATCAACACTCAGGAGCGGGTCCAGCTACGCCCGAATCTGCACACGGGCTGCAGGGAGTAAAGTGAGTACTTCAACTCAGTGAGTAATAATCATAAATAAATACTGAAAGCAGGAAATAACATAAGGCACAAATCATTCTATAAGAAAGTAGTAAAACCATTAAAAACAGCGAATCAATAAAAACACGAATAATCATTTAAGTTCAGTTTAAACTTCGGAAAATACCTTTTCAACAATTAAACAAATAATGACAGGTACTTAAGAAAGATAAATACATAAAGGTTTTCCCCTCGGGCTCAGTATTCACAAATCCGCCCCTCAGGCAATATCTAAGAACAATACCAGCCCCTCGGGCTGCATCTCACATCACATGGGTACCTGCGCTCCCACTGGGGCTGTGCAGACTCCTGGAGGGGCACCCTTACGTCCTAAGCGTAATATCAAGCCATCTCATAGTGTCATCACTAGGCTTTCGACCTCATATCAATCAACCCAACTCATGGCGTACGTATTTCAAGCCCTCGGCCTCAAATCATGATTAGTGTTTCCTCACAACATATGCCCTCGGTCTTACTCAATCAAAAATCCTCACAAGCCACTCGGCAATAGCAAAATAGGATTTCTCATGACTGAGTGTTAAATCATAGTAAACATGGCTGAGTATGAAAAACAGTAAAATATATCATGACTGAGTTCAAGTATAAAATCAAAACAGTGAGGAAATATTAATAAAAATTCCTCAAGGGTTCAAATAGTTGGCACGAGGTCCAAATATGGCATTCAGTCCAAATAATGATGATGGAAAATAGATTTCAATCAAATACGTGGCAAAATAATCATTCGAGATGGACTAAGTCACAATCCCCAACAGTGCACGACCCCACGCTCGTCATCAAGCGTGTGTGTCACCTCAATATAGCACAACGATGTGTAATCTGGGGTTTCATACCCTCAGAATATTATTTACAATCATAACTCACCTCAAACCGATCAAATTTCTAGCTCGCGACACCTTTGCCCCTCGAATCGGCCTCCACTCGCTTTGAATCTACCCAAAATCAAAATCATAACATTAGAATAGGCTAAAGGAACGAAGCCTAAGCAAAATTAATCAAATTATAGCAAAATTCCCGAAATTGACCAAAACCTGACCCCCGAGCCCACATCTCGGAATTCGATAATTTTTACATCAATAGATTTCTTATCTCTCCACGAGTCTATACATTCTAAGAACAATGAAATCGAAGTCGAAATGACCCCTCAAATCCCCATTTAAAAGTCTATTAGCCTCAAGCCCTAATCCCCAATTTTTAACCATTTAATTCCATTAATTATAGCTCTAATCCGTGAAATAATAGCATAGGGACGACTTTTAGGTCCAAATTCCTTACCTCAATAAAGTTCCCTTTAAATCCCTCTTTCAAATCGTCGAAAAAGCTCCTAAGTCGAATTAGAAATGGTGAAAATAGCTCAAAATTGCGAAAGAGACAATTTATACCTTCTGCCCAGGCATTTTCGCATCTGCGTCCACATACCCAGTTCTGTGGTACATCATTTGTGGTCCTTAAACCACTTCTATGGAAATCACTTAAAATGCCCACTCTTCATCTGCGATCAACACTCCGCACCTGCGCCTTCGCAGGTGCGGTCCCACAACCACATCTGCGGTCCCACAACCGCATCTGCGGTCCCTGCTATCCTCCCAGCTTCTGCTTCTGCGACCGCTTTCCACACATGCGGCGTCGCACTTGCGGTCCCCAATCAGCAGATGCAGAAATACCAAAAGCAGCACAATTTGCAACTGCAACAATTCCTCAACCTCCCCGTCAACCATCCGAAATTACCTCGAGGCCCCCGGGACCTCAACCAAAAGCACCAACCTATCCCATAACCTTATTCAAACTTGTACCAATCTTCAAAATACCTCAAACAACATGAAATCAACTAAAACATATCAGATTCATGCCTAAGTTTCTAAAACCTTCCGAGTTTCACTTTTGATTAAAAAACCCAACCAAAAAGCCTAAGTTTCTAAAACCTTCCGAGTTTCACTTTTGATAAAAAAACCTAACCAAAACACGTCTGAATGAACTGAAATTTTGCACACACATCCCAAATGAATCAACGGAACTGCTTCAACTCTCAGAATTCTATTCCGACCCCTATATCAAAATCTCGCCTACCAACCGAAAATCGCCAAAATATCAACTTCGCCAATTCAAGCCTGAATCTACTCCGAACCTCTAAAACTCATTCTGATCATACTTCTAAGTCCTAAATCACCTCCCAAAGCTAACTAAACCATCGGAACTCACATCTGAGCCCTATAATACATACATCAACATCCGGTTAACTTTTCCAACTTAAGCTTCCTCAAAAGAGACTAAGTGTCTCAAACCTTACCAAATCATTTCCGAATCCGAGCCAACCAACCCGATCAAACATATAACCGATAGACAAAATTATAAGAAGCAAAAATGGGGAAAATGGAGCGGTAACTCATGAGACGACTGGCCGGCTCGTCATAACATTCCTTTAAAATTCTCAGGTATGTAACCACTTTATCTCTCTCTCCTTGCTATGTATTTCACTTCACTCGCTACTAGCCTATTCCTCGCTCTCTTTTTCTATTTTGATCAGTGTTCGGATCTCTTGCCGAGATTTTGTCTTGTTGATAGTGGTTATGATTGTTTATTTCTGAAATGAGAAGCCGTTGAATGCTATTTCTATTGGGAATTTGGGAGAGCTAGGTTTGAAGTCTTGAATTTTGATAGTTTATTGAATTTGTGCATATATTATGTTTGAGAAAATGTTTGGCCGAGTCAAAAACTAAAATGTTGCAGTTAACAAAACTGATGCATTTGCAAGTTTGAAACACTCTAAGAGAGTTATGTTAAATTAGCTGGCAAAGCAATGTTTGAAGTAACTGTTGAATAACATTTTTTTTGTTACCAATTGGTTTGAGTTTAACAATTTATTTGAATTAAGATAGATTACATAGAAGTGTAAATATATAATTTTGCTGGAATGACCCATAAGAATTAAAATGGATAGATTTCTCACCAAGCCGAAAAATGGTGAACCAAGTTCTAGTGCTATTTGGCCATCCATGAGTTCACAAATTGCTCTGGAAGTTCAAAGGGAGACAAATATTTCTCTTCTTTCAAATGTGAATAAAGTGTTTGACTTGAATCATTTGAACCGGATCCGAAAGAAAGAATGCCAATCTCGGATTATGGTCCTAATGTTCGAGATGAAGTGAGGAGATATTATATAAACAAAGCGCCTTGTCAACCGATTGGTCATGCCCTTCCTAAAACTAAGATTGGGAGTAAAATGTGTCAATTTAGTCCCACTTGGTTTAGGGGACCATATTCTCAATAGTTGGAGTATAGTATAAAAAGAAAAGTAGTATTTTTCTTGTGTTGTTATTTGTTCAAGAATGAACTTGAAAGTCATGGAAATGCAGGGGATGCATTTACAAAAGATGGTTTTAGGGGATGGAACAAGGGTGTGGAAAGATTCAAAGCACATGTTGGTGAAGTATAATATCCATCACAAATGCTTCAATTGGATGTTAGATTTGAAAAATCAACGTCAATCAATTCAATCTTCTTTTGATAAGCAAAGTTAAAAAGTAAAAAGTGATTACCGGATGCGCTTAAATGCCTCAATTGATGTGGCAAGATTTCTTTTAAGATCGGAATTTCCATTTCGTGGACATGATGAAAGTGAAGAATCCGAATATAAAGGTGGCTTTCTTGAACTTTTGGAATGGCATGGAGATCGACATCCAGATGTGGGAAGAGTAATAATACGTCATGCTACACAAAATGATATGATGATTTGTCCAACAATTCAAAAAGAGATTGTGGAAGCTTTTTCTAAAGAAATAACTAAAGCTATCATTGAAGATTTGGATGGTGATTATTTTGCAATATTGGTTAATGAATCAAAGGACGTCTCACATAAGGAGCAAATCACCTTAATTTTGCAATATGTCAACAAAAGTGGAATGGTGATAGAGTGATTCTTGGGTATTGTCCACGTGAGTGATACTTCTTCCTCATCATTACAAAAAGTAATTTATTCTTTGCTTTTGAATCATTATTTAAGTAAATTCAATATACGTGGAAAAGGTTATGATGGAGCTAGTAACATGCAAGGAAAAATAAATGGTCTCAAGTCTTTAATTTTGCAAGATACTCCATATGCATATTGTATTCACTATTTTGCTCATTAATTGCAACTAGCCCTTGTAGCTCCTTCTAAAAAGCATTCGGATGTGGATAATTTCTTTTATGTTGTGACTAATATTTTGAATACTATTGGATCTTCATTTAAGGGCATGGAGTCACTTCGACAACATCAAGCAGACAAGTTGGAAGAGTTGCTTATATTTGGAGAAGTCTATTGACGGTAAGGTTTGAATCAAGAACGCGGCCTCCAACGACTGGGTGATACTCGTTGGGGTCTCATTTTAAAACCTTTGACAATTTGATGGTTTTATTTCCTTCAATTGTTAATGTGCTTAAAGATATGAAGTGTGATTGTCCATTCAAGAATTTGGATTTATTTTTATGTTGCACTTAATGTTTAAGGTGTTTTTATTTACAAATGAATTGAACAACGCTTTACAAAAGAAAGATCAAGATATTGTTAATGCTATTAGAATGCTTGACCTTGCAAAGAAAATATTGCAAATGATGAGAGAAACTGAATGGAATTCTTTGTTAGATGAGGTATGCTCATTTTGTAGTAAACATGATATTCTAATTCCCAAAATAGATGATGACTATACTCTAGGAATGTCAAAGCGTAAGAGGTCCGAAGTTTCATATTTACATCACTTTCGTATGGAAGTGTTTACTACAATTGTTGATTTGGAATTTCAAGAGCTTAATGATCGTTTTGATGTTATGACTACTTACTTACTATTGGTATGGCCAGTTTGAATCTGGTTGATTCATTTGCTAATTTTGATAAGGACGGGATAATGAAGTTGCCAGAGTATTATCCAAGTGAGTTTGGTGATAACAAGCTTCGAGAACTCGGTTTCCAACTTAGTAGTTTCATTGTCTATGCTCAAAAGTGTGATAGCATATAACCTGAAGGGAATTAATAATTTCGCAAGAGTGATGATAGAGACAAAATTGGATCTTACTTGGACACTTATTTATTTACTTGAGAAGTTGACTTTGCTTATACATGTTGCTACCGCAAGTGTGAAAAGAGCATTCTCATCAATGAAGTACATAAAAAATGATTTGTGTAATAGGATGGATGATGATTTTTTAAATGATTGTTTAGTTTGCTATATAGAGCGTAAGATATTCAAAACTGTAAGTAATGATGCTATTATCGACCGTTTTCAAAGTATGAAAACTCGCCGAGGACAATTGTAAAGTGAATGATGTTTTTTGTAAATATAATATTAATATACTTTCCTCGCCAACTTGTTATCACCATAAATTTTATATAATTGAACCAAGATTTTATCTTAAAGATAATGGTGCATCCATGTTCTTAAAATCATATATACGCCTCTGATTTAAATGCACCACAAATCTGGTAAATTAAATTGAATTATTTTAAAATGGATCGAACCGAACCGAACCGAACTAAATCAATATGGGTTGACGTCACGACATCAACCCCGGTCGTGATGGCGCCCAACACACTTCTAGGCAAGCCTGACTAACTAACAACCTCAACCCATTGTCTTATAAAGTTTATTATTAGCTAACACAGTTAATATGACAAATTACCATAATAATGATCTGGAACCAGAGTTAAATATATGAAAATTCAAATGATAATACTACTACATAGCCCATATAGATCCGGTATCACAAGTCTCGAGCCTCTAATACAAGTTTAATAGCCTAATACATATCAATCTAAGGAATACAGATAAAACAAAAGGATAGAAGGGAGAGATCGGGACTACGGACGCCATGCAGCTACCTCGATGCTCCCGGATATGCGCTCCTCAATTGAAAATCCTCACTCAACCTCAAATGCACCTGGATTTGCACGCAAGGTGCAGGGAGTAATGTAAGTACTTCGACCCAGTAAGTAACAAGCATAAATAATGACTGAGAATAAGAAATCACAGAGAAACACAGAGTAATTTATAATGCGGCAGCTTGAAACAAGTAATATGAAAGCAATAAACCAATGGAAATGAAATATGATAATTCTACAACAAGTAAGCAGTTAAGTGACAGACAGTAAAAGAGAGTCAACACATAGAACGGTACTCTATAGTACCCGATGCGGCGTGTAGCCCGATCTACATATTCGTCGACGGCGCTCACTGGGGGTGTGCTGACTCCGGGAGGGGCCCCTTACGGCCCAAGCGCAAAATCAAGCCATCTTGTGACATCAATCTAGGCCCTTGGCCTCATATCAATATCAGTATAACACTGCTGCGGCGCGCAGCCCGATCCCATAGTATCCTCACATCTGGCCCTTGGCCATACTCAGTCCAGAAATCACATAAGCCCCTCGGGCATTAGTAAAACAGTAATTCTCAACCCAAAACATCATTTAATATATCATTTTACTTTCAAAACCGAGTAAAAGTGGCTGAGTTAAAAACAAAAGAAAACGGTATGACTGAGTTCAAGTAGTAAATCAAAACAGTGAGAAAATAGTGATAAAGAACTCCCTGAAAGTGTTCAACTAGTTGGCACGAAGCCCAAATATGACAATCAATCCAAATAATAATGATAACAAATAAGCTTCAATCAAATACGCGGTAAAAGCATCACTCAGGACGGACCAAGTCACAATCCCCAATAGTAAACAACCCCACGCTCGTCGCCAAGCACGTGTCTCACCTCAACATAGCACTACGATGTGCAATTTCAGGGTTTCAAACCCTCAGGACATCATTTACATTTATTACTCACCTCGAACCTGCTAAAGCTCTAGCTCACTATGACCTTGCCTCTCAAATCGGCCTCCTCGCACATCGAATCTGACCAAAACCAGAACGAATACATCACAATATCCTAAGGGAACAAAACCCAAGCGAAAACAATCGAAAATATCAAAAATTCTAAATTAGCAAAACTCGAGCCCCGGGCCCACTTCTCGAAACTCAGAAATTTTCACATCAACAGGTTCCTTATCCTTCCACGAGTCCATACATATCAAAAGTTCTCAAATCCGACCTCAATTGGACCTTCAAATCCCCATTTAAAATCTCAAAATCCCAAGCCCTAGTTCTTCTATTTTTAGCTAACTTTCCACGAATTTCTAGGTAAATTTCATAATATAATCACGTTTTATGCTCATAAATCGTACCTTCAATAACTTCTCCTCGAATCCCTCTTCAATTTCCCTCAAAGAGCTCTCAAAATACTCAACTATGGTGGAAAAATGGCTTAAAAATCGCGGATGAAATGTTTAATAACTTTCTGCCCATTTCTGGAAATCCTTCATCGCGATCGCGGCCCAAGCCACGCGATCGCGAAGGGCAAAACTCCATGGCTTAAAAAATACACTATGCGAACGCGAACTCAGCCCTGTGAACGCGAAGCACCAATCTCCAGCCTTCTGCGAACGCGAAACACCAAACGCGAACGCGAAGGCCAATCTCAGGCCACACCAAAATCCCTCTATGCGATCGCGACTCTACCTACGCGATCGCGATGAACCAAAATCCTTTGCAACTGCTGCTGCAATCTCTGCATTCTTCCAAGACTCAAAACTTCCCGTTAGCCATCCGAAATCACCCCGAGGCCCCCGGGACCTCAACTAAAAGTGCCAACACATCCTAAAATTCAAGCTTGTTCCAATCATCAAAACACCTCCAACAACACCAAATCCATCAATTCACATCGAATTCAAGCCTAGGTTTTCTGAAAACTTCCGAAATACGCTTTTGAAAAATACCCCAACCAAACCACATCCAAATGAACTGAAATTTTGCACACACCCCAAATCACTTAATGAAGCTACAACAACTCTCAGAATTCCATTCCGACCCCCGGATCAAAATCTCACGTATGAACCGAAAATCGCCAAAATACTAACTTTGCCAATTTAAGCCTAATTCTACATCGGACCTCTAAAACCACTTCCGATCACGCTTCTAAGGGGTCATTTGGTAGGATGCATTAGGTAAAATAATGTATGCATTAGTTTTGTGCATTAGTAATACTTTGTTTGGTACACTTTTTTAACATATGTATTAGTTATGCAAGTATTAGTTATACACCCTATTTGGTATTATCCTATGCATAACTAATGCATAAGAAACCATGGCATTAATAATGCAATGGATTTTAATGCATGCATTAACTTAGTTAAAGATAAAATTATCCTTCAAAATTTATGCTTGATTACAACACGTTATATATATTAAAGGAAGTTTGAAATAATCCAAGAAAGTGATAAACAAAATTATATCCCTAGTAAATAAATAAATACTTAGCATAGTTTTTTTTTTATAAATAAATATTAAGTTCTGCACAACAATATATGTAGACAAATTAAATAATTTTTAAAAACCTTTTTTTTATAAAAACATTCCTCAACATATGTTTTTTTAAAAAGATAAAGTAATGGATTAGTTATAAAGGTACTTTTGTAAACAAACAATTCTTTTAGAAATTGTGCAATGCTTTAATACATCAAACCAAACAATGGATAAGAAATATCTCAGCATAACTAATGCCAACATAACTAATGCAAGCATTACTAATACTAGCATTACTAATACACCATATTCAGCATTATTTTTATACACCGTACCAAACAACCCCTAAGTCAGAAATCACCTCCTGAAGCTAACCGAACCATCGAAATTCACATCCGAGCCCTCTAACTCATAAGTCAACATCCAATTTACTTTTTCAACTTAAGCCTTCTTAAAAGAGACTAAGTGTCTCATTTCTTACCAAAACCACACCAAACGCAAACCAATCAACTCGACCACATAAAATACGGATAACGAAAGCATAAAGAAGCAGAAATGGGGGAAATGGAGTGTAACGCATGAGAAGACTGGTCGGGTCATAACATCCTCCCCGACTTAAACAAACGTTCATCCTCGAACGAGTCAAGAAACATACCTGAAGCCTCAAACAGGTGAGGATATCTATTCCGCATCTTCCGCTCGGTCTCCCGGGTAGCCTCCTCCACGGGCCAACCTCTTCATTGCACGTTCACTGAAGCTATATCCTTCGACCTCAACTTCCGAACCTGATAACCCGAAATAGCCACTGGCTCTACATCAAAGGTCAAATCATCATCCAACTGAACCGTGCTGAAGTCCAAAACATGAGACGGATCCCCAATATACTTTCAGAGCATAGAAACATGAAATACCGGCGACAAGCTGGGCGACAAAGCAAGCATATAAGCCACCTTTCCAATCCTCCAAAGTACCTCAAAAGGCCCAATGAACCGCGGACTCAACTTCTCTTTCTTTCCAAATCTCATAACACCCTTCATGGGAGAAACCTTCAGCAAGACCTTCTCACCAACCATGTAGGACACATCTCAAACTTTCCGATCCGCATAACTCTTCTAACGCGACTGCGTTGTGCGAAGCCTCTCCTGAATCACCTCCACCTTCTCTAAAGCATCCTGAACCAAATCCGTCCCCAATAGCCTAGCCTCGTCGGGCTCGAACCAACCAACTGGAGATCTACACCATCTTCCATACAAAGCCTCATACAAAGCCATCTGAATACTCGACTGTTAGCTGTTGTTATAGGCAAACTCTACAAGCGGCAAAAACTCATCCCATGAATCTCCAAAATCAATGACACAAGCACGCAACATGTCCTCCAATATCTGAATAGTACGCTCGGATTGTCCGTCCGTCTGAGGATGAAATGTTGTGCTCAACTCCACCTAAGTACCCAACTCTCTCTGCACGGCTCTCCAAGACTGTGAAGTAAACTGAGTACCTCTATCTGAGATTATAGAAACCAGAACACCATGCAACCAAACAATCTCTCGGATATAAATCCCTGCCAACCGCTCTAAAGAATAGGTAGTACACACAGGAATAAAGTGCGCGAACTTGGTCAGCCGATCCACAATCACCCAAATAGCACCAAATTTCTTCAAAGTCCGAGGAAGTCCAACAACAAATTCCATAGTGATCCTCTCCCACTTTCACTCGGGAATATCCATATGCTGAAACAAGCCACCCGGTCTTTCATGCTCATATTTCACCTGCTGACAATTGAGACACCGAGCCACAAATCCCACAATATCTTTTTTCATTCTTCTCCACCAATAGTGCTGCCTCAAATTCTGATACATCTTTGCGGAACCCAGATGAATATACCGCGAGCTATGGGCCTCCTCTAGAATCAACTCTCTAAGCCCATCCACATTGGGCACATAGATCCGGCCCTGCATCCTCAACACACCATCATCACCGATGGTCACATCTCTGGCATCATCATGTTGAACTCTGTCCTTAAGGACAAGCAAATGCGGATCATCATACTAGCTCTCTGATACGATCATACAAGGAAGACCGAGAAACCACACAAGCCAACACCCGATTGGGCTCCGAAATATCTAATCTCACAAATCGATTGGCCAAGGCCTGAACATCAACTGCAAGGTGTCTCTCCCCAACTGGAATATACGCAAAACTCCCCATACTCACTACCTTCCGGCTCAATGCATCGGCCACTACATTGGCCTTTCCTGGATGATACAAAATAGTAATATCATAATTCTTAAGGAACTCTAGCCATCTCTGCTGCCTCAAATTAAGATCCTTTTGCTTGAACAAATGCTGAAGACTACAATGATCAGTGAATACCTCACAAGATACGCCATACAAGTAGTGCCTCCAAATCTTCAATGCATGAACTATGGCAGCCAACTCCAAATCATGAACAGGGTAGTTCTTCTTATGGATCTTCAACTGACGAGAAGCATAAGCAATAACTCTACCCTCCTGCATCAATACGCAACCAATCCCAACTCTCGAAGCATCACAATATATGGTATATGAACCTGAAGCTGATGGCAAAGCCAATACTGGAGTTGTGGTCAAAGCTGTCTTGAGCTTCTGAAAGCTCTCCTCGTACTTGTCCAACCATACAAATAAAGCACCTTTCTGAGTCAACTTGGTCAAGGGCAATGCAATGGATGAGAATCCCTGAACAAACCGGCGATAATAGCTTGCCAACCCAAGAAAGCTACGAATCTCTGTGGCTGAGGACGGTCTAGGCCAATTCTGAACCGCCTTTGTCTTCTTTGGATCAACCTGAATACCCTCGCTGGACACTACGTGTCCCAAGAAAGCCACTGAACCAAGCCAAAACTCACACTTGGAGTACTTTGCATAAAGCTTCTCCTCCCTCAATCTCTGCAGTACAACTCGTAAATGCTCCGCGTACTCCTCCTGACTACGCTAGTACACCAGAATATCATCAATAAATACAATAACGAACGAATCCAGATAAGGCCGAAATACACTATTCATTAAATGCATGAACGATGTTAGGGCATTGGTCAGCCCGAAAGACATGACAAGAAACTCATAGTGACCATATCTGGTCCTGAAAGCAGTCTTAAGAATATCTGAATCCCTGATATTCAATTGGTGATAGCCCGAACGGAGATCAATCTTAGAGAACACCCTTGCTCCCTGAAGCTGGTCGAATAAATCATCAATATAAGGCAGGGGATACTTGTTCTTAATTGTTACCTTGTTCAATTGCTTGTAATCAATGCACATTCTCATTTTACCATCCTTCTTCTTTACAAACAGAACCGACGCACCCCACAGTGACACACTAGGCCGAATGAACCCCTTATCTAGGAGTTCCTGAAGCTGCTCTTTCAATTCTTTCAACTCCGCTGGTGCCATACGATATGGCGGAATAGAAATGGGCTGAGTGCCCGACACCAGGTCAATACCAAAATTAATATCCCTGTCCAGTGGTATGCCCGGTAGGTCTGCAGGAAAAAATCGGGAAAATTCCTCACAACTGGAACAAAATCGATACTAGGAGTCTCAGCTCCAACACCCGCACAAAAGCTATATATGACAGACAACCCTTCCCAACCATACGTTGGGATTTCAAGAAAGAGATCACTCTACTAGGAACATAATCAGTCACACCACGCCACTCGATCCGCGATACACCCGGCATAGCCAAAGTGACTGTCTTAGCATGACAGTCTAGAATAGCATGACACGGAGATAACCAATCCATGCCCAAAATAACATCAAAGTCCACCATGACCAATGGCAATAGAACAACTCGGGTCTCCAGACCCCTAATAGTCACAACACATGACCGGTACACACGGTCCACAACAACAGTATCGCCCACCGGGGTAGACACATGAACAGGTAAAGCAAGAAACTCCCCAGGCGCACCTAAATAATGAGCAAAATATGATGACACATAAGAATAGTTGGAACCGGGATCAAATAATACAGAAGCATCTCTTTGGCAGACTGAAATAATACCTGTAATAATAGCATCTGAAGCAATGACATCTATCCTGCCTGGAATAGCATAGAAGCGTGCCTGGCCACCGCCTGATCGACCTCCCCCTCTGGGGCGACCCCGGGCTGCCTGACCTCTACCCCTAGTTGGTTGGGCGGGTGGTGAAGTATCTGGAGCAGAAGTCGAGGGCTGACCCCTCTGCTGAAACTGACCATCACGAAGTCGAGGGCACTACCTCCTCATATGTGCAAACTCTCTGTACTCATAACAACTACGCGGTGCTAGAGATGGGTAATGAAGGGAACCCCTCGTACCGGAGTGACTAGAAGATGCACTCGGCGCAGAAGAACCTTGAGCTGATGGGGCACGAGATGAACTCTGAGCTGGGAGGGCGCTGAGCGAAGACTGGCCCTGCTAAGACCCATGATGACCATGACCTGAAGATGCCCCACGATACTCTAGACGAGCCGACTGAGCAGGCCTGAAAGAACAACCTCTACCATGCTGAAACTGGCCCCTCGACGGAGCACCACCATAATTGCCCAATCCTCGAGTCCACGTGGCCTCCCTCTCCTCTCACTCCCTACGGCGAACCGTCTCAATCTCACGAGCGATATCAACCACCTCCTCGAATGTAGCACCCAATACTCTCTCTCTCTAGTCATCAGAATACAGAGATGGTAGTTAAGGCCATCCACAAATCTCCCGATCCTCTCATAATCTGACGGAATCATCCAAATGGCATGACGAGCCAACTCAAAAAACCTCATCTCATACTGGGTCACGGTTATATCCCTCTGCGTCAACCACTCAAACTGCCTACGTAGCTCCTCTCTGCGGGACTGCGGTACATACTTCTCCAGGAAGAGAGCGGATAACTACTGCCAAGAAAGGGGTGCTGCACCGACATGCCTACGTCTCTCAAAATCCTCCCACCAAGTAAAAGCAGCCCCCGAGAACTGAAATGTGGTAAATGCCACACCACTCGACTAAAGAATCCCTGTTGTACGGAGCATCCGCTGACACTTGTCAAGAAAATCCCGGGCATCCTCGCCCTCAGAACCACTTAATGACAGAGGCCGGAGCCTACCAAACCTCTCAAGACGACGCTGCTCATCATCCGGCAAGGCTGGTACTATGAACTCTTGAACTGGTGCAACTGGCTGAGCTGGAGGTGCCCCCGCCGTCTGTAATCCTTGCACTACCTGCTCAGGTGTGCGAGCAGCAGGGGTCTGATTGCCTCCCCCGGCCTGTGAAGTAGCTGCTACGGTAGTAACTGAAACTGCCTGAGCCAGACCAGTACAAACTGATAAGATCTATGCCAAGGCCTCCTGAAGACCCGGAATCACGATGGGCACAGCTGGAGCCTGAACTGGTGCTGCTGGAACCTAATCTGGAGCTGGGACAACTGGTGGATCAACAGGTGCTGCCCTCGCTGCTCTGCCTCTAACACGTCCACGACCGCGTCCACGACCTCTGGTAGCCTCAGTGGGTGGCACTGGTGGTCGTCCACCTCGTCCGGTAATTCGCTTCCTCACTATCTGTGAGAGAATAGAAAAATAGAAGTTTAGTTCTCGGATCAACAAAGTCGCACGACAAGAATTTCAAGAATATGAAGTTTTTCCTAAAGGTTCTATAGCCTCTCGAGGATAAATACAGACGTCTCTGCACCGATCCGCGAGATTCTACTAAACCAGCTCATGACTTGCGAGACCTATGTAACCTAGGCTCTGATACCAACCTGTCACGACCCCAACCCCGATCGTGATAGCGCCCAACACACTGCTAGGAAAGCCTGACCAACTAACAACCTCAACCCATTTTATTATAAAGTTCATTATTAGCTAACACAGTTACTATGCCAAATTAACATAATAAAGGTCTACAACCAGAGTTAAATATGCGGAAATTCAAATGATAATACTACTACATAGCCCATATAGATCCAGTGTCACAAGTCTCGAGCCTCTAATACAAGTTTAACAGCCTAATACATATCAATCTAAGGAATACTGATAAAACAAAAGGATAGAAGTGAGAGATCAGGGTTGCGGACGCCATGTAGCTACCTCGATGCTCCCGGATATGCACTCCTCAACTGAAAATCCTCACTCAACCTCAGATGCACCTGGATCTGCACGCAAGGTGCAGGGACTAATGTGAGTACTTCAACCCAGTGAGCAACAAGCTTAAATAGTGATTGAGATAAGAAATCACGGAGAAACACAGAGTAATCTATAATGCGGCAGCTTGAAACAAGTAATATGAAAGCAATAAACCAATGGAAACGAAATATGATAATTCTACAACAAGTAAGCAGTTAAGTGATAGACAGTAAAAGAGAGTCAACACATAGAACGGTACTCTATAGTACCCGATGCGGCGTGTAGCCCGATCCACATATTCGTTGTCGGCGCTCACTGGGGGTGTGCAGACTCCGGGAGGGGCCTCTTACGGCCCAAGCGCAAAATCAAGCCACCTCGTGACATCAATCTAAGCCATTGGCCTCATATCAATATCAGTATAACACAGCTGCGGCGCGCAGCCCGATCCCATAGTATCCTTACATCTGGCCCTTGGCCATACTCAGTCCAGAAATCACATAAGCCCCTCGGCCATTAGTAAAACAGTAGTTCTCAGCCCAAAATATCATTTAATATATCATTTTAGTTTCAAAACTGAGTAAAAGTGGCTGAGTTGAAAATAGTAGAAAACGGTATGACTGAGTTCAAGTAGTAAATCAAAACAGTGAGAAAATAGTGATAAGAACTCCCCGAAAGTGTACAACTATTTGGCACGAAGCCCAAATATGGCAATCAATCCAAATAATGATGATAGCAAATAAGCTTCAATCAAATACACGGTAAAAGCATCACTCGGGATGGACCAAGTCACAATCCCCAATAGTAAACGACCCCACGCTCATCGCCAAGCACGTGTCTCACCTCAACATAGCACTACGATGTGCAATTTCAGGGTTTCAAACCCTCAGGACATCATTTACATTCATTACTCACCTCAAACCAGCTAAAGCTCTAGCTCACTATGCCCTTGCCTCTCAAATCGGCCTCCTCGCACGTCGAATCTGACCAAAACCAGAACGAATACGTCACAATATCCTAAGGGAACAAAACCCAAGCGAAAACAATCGAAAATATCAAAAATTCTGAAATTAGCAAAACTCGAGCCCCGAGCCCATTTCTCAAAACTCAGAAATTTTTACATCAACGGGTTCCTTATCCTTCCACGAGTCCATACATATCAAAAGTTCTCAAATCCGACCTCAATTGAACCTTCAAATCCCCATTTAAAATCTCAAAATCCCAAGCCCTAGTTCTTCCATTTTTAGCTAACTTTCCATGAAATTCTAGGTAAATTTCACAATATAATCACGTTTTATGCTCATAAATCGTACCTTCAATAACTTCTCCTCGAATCCCTCTTCAATTTCCCTCAAAGAGCTCTCAAAATACTCAACTATGGTGGAAAAATGGCTTAAAAATCGCGGATGAAATGTTTAATAACTTTCTGCCCAGTTCTGGAAATCCTTCATCGCGATCGCAGCCCAAGCCACGCGATCGCGAAGGGCAAAACTCCATGGCTTCAAAAATACACTATGCGAACGCGACCTCAGCCCTGTGAACGCGAAGCACCAATCTCCAGCCTTCCGCGAACGCGAAACACCAAACGCGAACGCGAAGGCCAATCTCAGGCCACACCAAAATCCCTCTATGCGATCGCGACTCTACCTACGCGATCGTGATGAACAAAAATCCTTTGCAACTGCTGCTGCAATTTCTGCATTCTTCCAAGACTCAAAACTTCCCGTTAGCCATCCGAAATCACCCCGAGGCCCCCGGGACATCAACCAAAAGTGCCAACACATCCTAAAACCTCATTCAAACTTGTTCCAATCATCAAAACATCTCAAACAACACCAAATCTATCAATTCACATCGAATTCAAGCCTAAGTTTTATAAAAACTTCCGAAACACTCTTTTGATCAAAAAACCAAACAAACCACATCCAAATGACCTGGAATTTTGCACACACACCCCAAATCACATAATGAAGCTACAACAACTTTCGGAATTTCATTCTGACCCCCGGATCAAAATCTCACCTATCAACCGGAAATCGCCAAAATACTAATTTCGCCAATTCAAGCCTAATTCTACACCGGACCTCCAAAATCACTTATGATCTCGCTTCTAAGTCACAAACCACCTCCTGAAGCTAACTGAACCATCGAAATTCACATCTGAGCCCTCTAACTCATAAGTCAACATCCGGTTGACTTTTCCAACTTAAGCCTTCTTAAAAGAGACTAAGTGTCTTATTTCTTACCAAAACCACACCAAACGCAACTCAATCAACTCAACCACATAAAATACGGATAACGAAAACATAAAGAAGCAAAAATGAGGGAAACAGAGCGATAACTCAAAAGACGACTGATCGGGTCGTCACAGTTTAACCGACAAAATGTATAAGCTAATTCAATCTCCTTCGGTAGTAGTAGGTTTGCATTGAAAATAGTGGCACTCCGTAACTTGTCCATATCCCGTTTAAAGCATGTGCCTTTACCCTTAAACTTGTCCGTGAAAATTAATTACACTCCGTAATTATTACTATTTCTTATTTTACCGGTTGTAGCTTGATAGGAAATTAGAAAAAACAAAACAAAACAAGCACTACTGAAGGCCGGCTAAGTTAAACCCGTTCTGAACTCNCCCCCCCCCCCCCCCCCGCGCTCCCCGAGCTGCAAACAACAAAAGTACTACACGAAACGTATCGCAGATCTGTTATTTTTCACTTCTCCAGCTTGAATTCAACAACTAGTCGCCATTAGCTATGGCGATTAGGGCTTTTCTTCTGTTTCTCATCTTATTCTTTTCGTCTTACACGACTTTTGCTCTTTATGAAGATCAAGTTGGCCTCATGGACTGGTAAATTTTGCAATTTCAATCACTATACTGAAACAAAATTGCTAATATCCAATTACTATATGTTTGTGATTGTGTAGGCATCAACAGTATATTGGTAAAGTGAAAAAGGCAGTGTTCCAGACACAAAAGGCTGGTAGAAAACGTGTTGTGGTATCTACTGAAGAGAATGTAATCGCCGCCCTCGATCTTCGTCACGGCCAGATTTGTGAGCTTCTTTTTATAAATAATTATTTTTATTGAATTAAATGCTTATTAGTTGAAATTGTTGCTTATTTTGTTCAATCGCGTATTGTTTTTGCAGTTTGGAGGCAGGTTTTGGGAGTCAATGATGTTATTGATGAAATCGATATCGCCCTCGGAAAATGTACTTTTTTCTGTTTCTCTCGCTTGTTTTAGCTATTGGAAAATTAGTTTTGCTTTATAGACAAGTATATGCTCTTCTTATATGGTAATCTAAGTGGTTTTATTTAGGACTATACGAAAAGAAAATGACTAGCTTAGTATTAGTTTGTCTCCATATTTATATTTCGATGGGATAATGGTAAAAACACATCTTAAGATAGTGGAATATGATGCTTCTGAATCATTAATGATGGACCATGTCAAAGACTTTTTCTTTAGATAAAGTTAGAACTTAGAACTCAGAAGAAGAATTACATCTATAATATTTCGAGTTTGTTGGACTCTCTATATCTGTTACTTTACTAGACAGAGGTAAACAGCATTAATCTCGTTAGCGTCCCTGCTGCGAGAAAAGAAGCAAATAGATTATCTTTGCCACTGGCTAATTCTCTTTAGTAGAGAACTCGCCTGAATAGTTCAGTTCTCTTTTCCAAGTTTAAGGAACAGAGGCTCGATATCTTGGACTCACCGGAAAAGATTGAAAATATTCTCCTTTTTCCATCAGTAGTTTGAAGGGGGAGCCTCAGCACTGTGGTAAACATTGTCGTTGTGTGACCTCGAAGTCACCTGGTAAAGCCGTGAAAATCTAAGTTGCTCGGATTCGGGTGCGGCTATCCGATACGGGGACGGATCCGAGTATCGGATTCAACAAAATCTAAATTTTAAGATTCGGGCGGATATGTATACGGGTGTGGAGATTCGGCTAATAAAAAATAGAGCTATACAAATATTATAAATTTTGAGAGATATTCTGTGAAAAACTTACATGAATATTGTAGAATTCAATCTTTCATTCTCCAAGATGGACATTATTCTTTCATTCTCCTAAATCTGTTTTATTTTTTATTTTGAGAAATCAAAATCTCAAATTTTCTCCCAAATTTGTCGATGGACTCTGATCAAAGTGTCCGAAGTCAGTTTACCGTATCCGGGACGTATCCCGCTCCCGTCCCTGTCTCGTATCGGGACGGGGACGATACAAAAATCGAAGAGTCCGCACAACTTAGATGAAAATAGCCTCTCGCAGAGTACAATAGACCCAATGTAGTCCAGTGCCAGCCCTTCCCTGGATCCCGCACATAGAGGGATCTTAGTACATTGGATTGCCCTTTTTTTTCCCTTCAGTAATTTATTTTATAGTTACTTTTTGAAGGGTGGGCTCATTTTTAACTTGATTTTAGTCATCCATCCAAAACTTTGATTTAGTTTCTTATGAAATTTTTCCTAGCTTGACGCACCTTAGTCTTTGGAGGACAGGATGTGCAACTTAATTCTGTTGGTGGAAGAAATGTTCACAATAAAAGGCTAATGTTGTAATATTATAATATTATTTGGTACAGGATTTGAGTGCTAATAGCTACCAGACTTCTTATTTCTTTTCAGATGTTGTCACGCTATCATCAGGAGGAAGTATCTTAAGAGCGTGGAACCTTCCTGATGGCCAGATGGTGTGGGAGTCATTCCTTCTTGGATCAAATCCCTCGAGATCATTGTTGTTGACTCCAGTAAGTGCAAAGAATTCTGATATACTATTATACCTTACCTTACCTCCCCCCCCCCCAAAAAAAAAAAAGAATTCTGATATACTATTTATTCCTATTACAAATACTTGTGAAATGTTCTTACCTTTCTTGTTAAAAAAACCAAATATTTGTGAAATGTGTATTAGCACCAAAATTCTACCCTTTGCATTTTGCAACTTATAGTTGAATTTAAGTTTAGTAATTTCGCGTAAGATGCTTGGAGAAGATGTTATTGCCATGTTGAGTAAGAGGCTGAGAAGTCAGTAAGATCGATATACAAATCTTTTATTTTCTTTGGTCAGGCAAATTTTGGAGCTGACAAGGACAATGTGATTCTGGTTTATGGAAATGGTTACCTGCATGCTGTTTCAAGCATTGACGGTGACATTCTCTGGAAGAAGGATTTAGCACAGAAAGGGTTTGGAAACTTCACCAGATTAGTTTACTGTTCTTTTGACTCTAGATTTATGAAAAAGGTCATCTAATCTGTAGTTTCTTAACTGCAGCATCGACGTTCATCATTTGGTTCATCCCGAAGAAAGTGGCATGTTATATGCATTAGGAGTTGGTGATAGGTCCCAATTTGAAGCATATGTAATCAATGTTGGGAATGGTGAACTGCTGAAGCATAGTAGCATGGAATTTCCCGGTGGATTTTCTGGTGATTTGTCATTATCTACAAGTGACAAAGCAGTGGCACTTGATTCCTCTGGGTCAATCTTAGTCACTATAAGCTTTGTTGGTGGAGAAATTAAAATTCAGGAGGTCCATATTTCCGATCTTCTTCAGGGTTTTTCAGGAGTAGCAGTATTATTACCTTCCAAACTTGCAGGAATGGTTGCCGTGAAAATCAATAGATCTTTGTTATTTGTGAAAGTGAAAGATGAAGGCACACTGGAGGTAGTTGACACGGTCCCTCATGTTGAAGCCGTAAGTGATTCTTTGTCCTTTGCTGAAGGCCAAACTGCTTTTGGGCTGATTCAGCAAGATGGTGGTAAAATTCATCTCACTGTGAAGTCTAGTGATGATTGGAAGACCCATTTTCTCAAGGAAAGTTTTGAAGTCGACCAACAGAGGGGACTTGTGCACAAGGTCTTCATCAACAACTATATCCGAACGGATCGAACTTATGGATTTAGGGCTTTGATTGTCATGGAAGACCATTCATTGCTGTTATTACAACAAGGTGCCGTTGTCTGGTATAGAGAAGATGGGCTTGCATCTATTATAGATGTAACAACTTCAGAGTTACCCGTAGAAAAGGCTGGTGTTTCTGTTGCAAAAGTGGAGCACAGCCTCTTTGAATGGCTTAAGGTATGAAGCCTGTAAAAAGGTTTAAGATTAATATATCGCAGAAGAATCAGAATTTGCCCAAGCTTATAATCTATCTTGTAATTTACACAGTTTTCCTTATTATTCTTCTCCGGGGGGGAAAACATAATTTTTTTATGAGTTGAGTTCGTGAAAAGTTTATTTGATCAGTCTGTTTACTTGAGGTGATAATATGTAGTATAAGATTTTTGGTGTATCATCCTTGGTGCTTGCTTGTCGTAGAGATAGAAAACATAACCATTGAAGTGTGAACTTGTGTTGTTTGATTTGATGATTACTTTGGTATTCTTATCTTTCTATATTGTTCAATACATGATTTTTTTTTCTTCTTTTTATTAAGTACCTGATTATTTGCTTTACTTCTGTGCTCTTTTGTTGGAAGGGACATTTGCTGAAACTAAAAGCGACTTTAATGCTTGCAACCCCTGATGATGTAGCAGTGGTTCAGAGAATGAGGTTACAAAGTGCTGAGAAAAGCAAGATGAGCCGAGACCACAATGGATTTAGGAAGCTACTCATTGTACTTACACGAGCAGGGAAACTTTTTGCACTTCACACAGGAGATGGTCGAATTGTTTGGTCTCGACTACTGAATGCTTTCCGTAAATCAGGATCTTGTGAAAGTCCAAGGGGCCTCAAGTTACATCAGTGGCAGGTGCCACATCATCATGCATTAGATGAGAACCCATCAGTCCTTGTAGTTGGTACATGTGGACATAATTCAGATGCATCTGGTATTCTCTCCTTTGTTGATGCATACAGAGGAGAGGAGCTTAATTACTTAGCACCTGTTCATTCCATTACGCAAGTTATTCCTCTGCCATTTACAGATTCAACAGAGCAGCGTTTACATCTAATAATAGATGCAGAGTGTTATGGACACCTTTACCCTAGAACTCTTGAAGCAGTTGGTATTTTCCAAAAGGAGTTGGGAAATATATACTGGTATTCAGTTGATGTAAAAAATAATCTCTTAAAGGGGCATGTGGTGAAGAAAAACTGCAAACCGGCGATAGCCGATGACTATTGTTTTGAATCCAGTGACCTTTGGTCTGTTATATTCCCCTCAGATTCGGAAAAGGTTATTGCAACTTCAACCAGAAAATTGAGTGAGGTAATCTTTTGCTTCTTTCTTTAAAAGTTCATTGCAACTTAAGCAAAGAAAATTAAGCGAGGTCTCTTATTTAATCTTCTTTCTCACTTATCAGAAAAATAATGTCAATTGAAAATTTTTGGCTGCTAATGACTAAGTTATGGCTGGAGATTTGTCTATAAGGTGTGGTATTGTTTTCCTATTATTTAGTTGGTGTGTAGGGATACCTTGAGAGTATAATATGACCCTACTTATCCCCCAAGGACTTTTTGTGTTCCTATTTTCACATTTGTAAAAGATGTTTCTTTGACCTTTATCCTTTGGATTGGACTTACATCTAAACTGATCAGTGTAATACAATCTAGCAGCCTATAGTATAAACTCTTCAATTATCAAATATATGTAGCTTGAATCAACTTTTAACTCCATCAAATTATCTGGTTGAACAAGCTCCATTTATAGCTGTCTACACAATTCAAGTTATATCTTGGAGTTCATTTTCCAAATTAGTTTCCATGTTGTACCTAGATTTCACTGAGCAGACTCCTTTGCTGTCTTTCCACTGTAGAAATTCAATGCCTTCTCTTAGCCAATTCTTCTCCTTTAGTTGTGCTGTAGCTCAAGAGATTAAATATTTCTTCTTTTTTTTATTTATTATTGACTACAAATTTGAACTCTTAAATTTATGTCCTCTCTAAAGAAGCATTTAAGCAAAATAAATAAATCTTGAAACATGATATAATGGCCTTAAAAGTGAGAATGTGATGTAGTACACACCACAGACAGATGAAGAGACCAATGGAGGACACACCACAGACAGATGCATTACTTGTCTAATATAGGAGCTGAAGAGTTCTTTTCGTCGCATGAAAATGAAAAAAAAAAATGCATTGTTCAACCAAACTTGGGATTTAGGCTGCCAGTTTAGCCACATTCCTTTCTGCTGTTCTCTTTTTAATCTGTTTTCACTTTTACTTGATCTTGGTAAATTGAACGCACATAAGCACCCAGTTAGATGAAGAATGACATGAATGAGTCCGCTTTTGACAGCTGACTAGTTCACTCAAGTCTGAATTACTAAACCCCTCCTGCAAGAACAGCAAATATCTTCAAACACACTGACATATAATTCATACTTTTTCCCGTTTTAGCTGGTTACATGGCCCCTCTTCGTCAGTGGTGGATCTAGCATTTTCGGTTCGTGGGTGCTTAACTCTTTATTTGATGTGTAGTTACTACCAATCACAAGTATAAAGTGCATAAATATTTGAACATGGCAATCAAAAAAAGTTAGTAAAAGAACTCGTATTAATATTATGTGATGCGTGTAATAAAAAATGCAACGACGAGAAATTTTTTAGATGAATTTTCCCACTCTAGAGGAACTGTTCGTTTTTAGAAGAACTTTGGAGCTTCTTTCTTTCTTTGCTATGCTATAGAGAATTATGAGGTAAAATAGAAAATAAAATATTTAAAAAGGGGAAGGTAAAAAAAAAATTCAAGAGAAAAGTAGTCGGAAAAGGAAATAAATAAAGTAGTAGTATTGGATAAAAAAAAAGTAGCTACTGGATAAAATACAACAAAAACATAATTAGGGTAAAAGGAAGAAACAACAACAACAAAAAACCCAGTTTGATCCCAAGAAGTGGGGTCTGGGATAAAAAAGGAAGAAAGCAAAAATGAAAATGTTTATGATTGATGTTCGAACTTGCGCCACCTCACTTCATTAAAAGCCACTACCCTTCTCTGACCAAAGCACCCATCAACTTCTTTGTTTACTGGGTGCTTTCTGGCTTATTATATCAAATGCCTCAAGTTTTCTATAGAACTATGCATACACTGTATTAAGGCTAATGGGTGCTTCAGCACCCAAATATAGCATGTAGATCCGCCCATGCTCTTCGTGCATAGTTATTGTTGAACCATACAAGTGTTACAAAAGACCCAGAAGCTTATGTATAGTTTCTTACCATGCATTCTTTTAAGCTTGTGTTGCTGAACCTGCAGATTGTAATTTTATCTTCTTCTTTTTTGTGTCTTGTTCTTTTCAGGTTGTTCATACACAAGCTAAGGTTGTTGCAGAGGATGTGTTGTATAAATATATATCTAAGAATGTGCTATTTCTGGCGACTGTTACACCTAAAGCAATAGGTGATATTGGATCAGTGATCCCTGAAGATTCCTGGCTTTTTGTTTATCTTGTTGACACAATAACTGGCCGAGTGCTGCACCGCATGTCTCATCACGGCTGTCAGGGACCTGTACATGCAGTATGTTTTCCTTGGCCCAAACTTTGTAGTACTAATTCATTTTTTATTTGAGAAAATAATAGCTATCTGATATTCCTTTCTACTAATAAGTTACCAAGTATTGTGACACGCGTCTCTCTGTGAAGGTCTTTAGTGAAAATTGGGTTGTCTATCACTACTTCAACCTACGTGCACACAGATATGAAATGTCTGTTGTTGAGATCTACGATCAATCTCGCGCGGTACGTTTTGCTACCAGATTTCTTCTTTTCATTTGTTCACTGTGGCTCTTATTTAAATATTTGAATTTTTGTAATATTTTAGGACAACAAAGATGTCCTGAAGCTTGTTCTTGGAAAGCATAATCTTAGCGCACCTGTCTCTTCCTACTCGCGTCCTGAAGTGATGACTAAGTCTCAATCTTACTTTTTTACGCATACTGTGAAAACAATAGCAGTTACTTCAACAGCGAAAGGCATTACTTCCAAGCAGTTGCTTATTGGCACAATTGGTGATCAGGTTAGATTTGCTAATCACTCGTCCAAACACTTTTAGCGTGTATATCTTTTGTGGTGGCCGGTAGGAGTGCCATTGCAAGAAAATGCTTTCTTTATATTTGTTCAGGGACGGTTGTGACATTCCTTCCTTTTATCGTAGACCTCTCATGCTCTATATGTTGGTATAATGCAGGTTTTAGCACTTGATAAGCGTTTTCTCGATCCTCGACGAACTTTGAACCCTACTCAAGCTGAAAAAGAGGAAGGGATTATACCTCTTACTGACTCATTGCCAATCATGCCACAGGTGAGAGCTTCCTTTTTAAGCGTGCTGCAGAGGAAAAAATACATTACATTGTTGATCAAAGAAACTGTCCTTTACATACTTTTGATTTGTACCGTCTTCGTACTTAATTGCTAAAATTTACCTACCTTGTTATCATTTATCAAAAGAAAAAAGAATAAAGCAATATTCCTTTACATTGAGGATGAGTTTTAATAGATTGAACGTCATAGTCACAAGAGGTCTTAGTCATCATAACAATCCTAGTTAGTAGTGTTCTGCGCTATGAGCAAAACTGAGCATTTTTGCATCATAACCTAGAGTATATGAATAAGTGTTTTGAAGCATTTGATATTAAATCTACCTCTAGACCAGGAATACTGATGTTTAGTACCATATTGCACATCAAGAACGTGTACGAATCTAGTAAGAGTTGGTTTCTTTTCAGAGAGAACTAATCATATCATTTGAATGGTATCTGGTATCTTTTTCACGGTAGATCTTGGGACTTGTTTGGTCTTGGTGAAGCTCTCACTACCATTTTGAAATGTTAGATTGGGTCACATAATTACTCCTTTCTTGGCTTTTTGTCTAGGATTAAGGGTAGATTGGGTCACATGTTTACAAGTCGTCATAGTGTAGATGGGAGATCTTATATGCTGAAAATATGGAAGTTCTTTGATCCAAAAGAGATTTTTATACAAGTCTTTGTTCTTGATGAAGCTCTCATAGTAAGACTAGTTTAGATGGGAGATCTTATGTGCCGAAAAAGTTCTTTGATCAAATTGAGAGACACACTTCCATGTCTTTGTTCAGAACTTGTGTTCTTCTTTCCATTTCTCTAAATTATTTCACGGTAATGTTTTATACATGCATCTTACAATTTTTAAAATAGGAATATGAATTCAAAACAATAGTTATCTCCTTTATGATGTTGGCAAAGAAATGCGTCCTACTTGAGTGAGCTTTGACATGGCAGGTAGATACCTCTCTTACATCATATGTTGGTCAGGGAAACTGATTTGGCCCTCAAGATATTCTAATTTCTAATTGCATACTTGCAGAATTCAAAATAGCTAACTGTTAAGCACAAAGGAATATCATAAATTATCACCTGAGCCTTATTTTCCATATGGGTGACAATTAACCCTTGGTTCTCATATTGATTTGATGGTTGTTATCGCAGGCTTATGTTACACATGCACTTAAAGTGGAAGGCCTTAAAAGCATAATAACTATACCGGCAAAGCTAGAGTCAACCACCCTTGTCTTTGCTCATGGAGTGGATCTCTTTTTCACTCGGCTTGCCCCTTCAAAGACGTATGACTCTCTTACTGAGGATTTCAATTATGCTTTGCTTCTCCTTACCATAGTTGCCCTAGTTATCGCAATCTTTGTAACGTGGATTTGGTCGGAGAGGAAAGAGTTACAAGAGAAGTGGAGGTGAATCTTTCAACCATTAAAGTGGAGTCGTCGAAGTCCATTGCACTTTTATCGTTGTATTGTTTTAGTACTCGCCATTTTTTGTCCCTCAACTTCTCTTTTTAGATTAGGAAGTTAGGCTGAGCTGTATTTTTAGTAATTTTGTAATATTGCCCCTCGTATATTTTTTTCAGCCAGGGGAACGACCTATAATCTGAAGATAGTATCTGTAACTAACAAAACTTTGAAATACTCCATCTGTCCCTTTTTATTTGTCCATGTTTGACTAGGCAAACCCTTAAGAAGCCATAAATAAAATGATAATTTTACTATATCACCTCTAATTAAATAGATTGAAATAGGTGTAATTGGGATAAATAATAAAGGAAGAATAGGTGTAATTGGGATAAATAATAAAGGAAGAATAGGTGTAAAATGATAAATTATCTCTTGATTTTCCAAACTACAAAAGTAAATATGAACATCCTTTTTTAGTGTAATAAACAAGCAAAAAAAGGACCGAGGATGAGTTCAGGACATTCATATAGTACACACTTTTCATTATTACCGAAACATTTTAAATGCGTTACACTGCCAATAAGACAGACGGGGAAAGAATCTGACAAGAAATAAGGATGAAAATTTAACAAGCAGCAATGCTTACAACAGCTAATTGCTTTTACAATGATGCAATGCGCATACAGAAACTAGTGCTTTACAAGAAGCCCGGGCCTTCAAAAAATTTACCTTTTACAACAGCTTGACCAACTCGAAACAAGAGCACAAATTGCTTTCATCTTGCCTCTAGTTACGCGTCTTCACTTCGCCATCCTTAACTAAGAGGTTATTTACATAGCAAGTCACTGTAGAGACATCTAAAGGAAAAATCTTTTCGAGGTCAGAAGGAAGGTAGAGGCCTCTCCTAGTCGCGCGCGAGAGAGACATCTAAGGACAAATCTTTTTGAGGTCAGAAGAAAGGCAGAGGCCTCAATGAGGAACGAATAAGCTCAGTGGAAATCCTAGTAAAGGAATCAGAATGACACAATTGCTAGCCAACTACAGTAATATTAATTGGCAAAGCACATTACCAAACGAAAAATGGCAAGTCAAAACTGACTTAAAGTTAAAAACGGGGAACCAATCATCAGAACCAATAATAGCAGAAGAACACTAATTCTAGTGTCCTGCAGATTGAACAGCAAACTGCCTGATGCACGGTTCACGCTTAACTGTCCAGCATTGATAAATTCATCCTTGCCAGAGGTTATAGACACATTCACAGATGATGAACCTATAATAAAAACATTAATCATGAAAACCACTAAAAATAGAGAACAAAATCAGAGGGAAAAAGCAAGTCATGTCACAACAAACAACCCCCTTCCCCCACCCCCA
>MU673690.1:12797-23671 GCA_026770625.1 Nicotiana glauca | reverse complement strand
GGGGGGGGGGGGGGGGGGGGGGTTAAAATAGAGCTAAAAGCAAATGTTGACTTCATTTTTATAAAGAGGTACTTACAATCATAATCTGCCCATCCAATCCTTTGCCGAGCCAAGTCATACACAAAGATCTTATCTTTCAGAACAAGATCTGAAAATCAAGAAAAATACAGTTAAGACCAACCTAGATTCTTGTTTATCTATGGATCCAGAATACTTGACAAATGAAGATGCAGAGTAATGCAATAAGTCAACTGACCAGGAATGCATGGTTCAAATGCCAAAGCATATCCAGACAATTTTTGAGTATTTCTACTTCAAATCATCCAGAAAAGTTCATGGAAAAGATTGTACACCAATAAATCAGTAGGACTAATTGAATAGCCAATTTTAGTAGAATGTCTAGGAGGGAAGATGAAGGAGCTCAAGGGCACATGCATGACTAAAATAAAATTTGCATTCAAGATGCATATCAGTAAAATCAACTATGCCTCCGCCCCAAACTAGTTGAGGTCTAATATATAAATCATATGTGACCATTCCGCTCTATTTGAACCCATTTTACTCGACAGTAAATAATCTTTTTACGACAAATTGGGGGTTCTCCTAAAACTAGAGGTTCTGTAAATTTCAAATTTATACCAACACTAACAAATATGTCTATAACCAAATTATAAAGACTCCTGACAAATACTGCACCCAGTAGTGCAAATCAGCTAAGCTTTATCAACTAGTTAGTATTGCCTATATGAATCCATTTCTTCCTTAGGGTTTTCTTTTACGTCAAAACCGTACGGATTCCATGAGATTTTAAGTCATTTGAGAAAATTTTCTTGAATTTCATCAGTCTACCTCGTTCCCTTTCAGCACTTCCACAAGACATTGTCGCACTTACTAACCAGTGCATGTGGCGGTCTACGTAGAATATGGCCAAACCATCTCATGTGACCTCTTATTCATCCTTTGTGTGCCCCACTTACATGATTGTTTCTAATCTTGTTCAATCATATATGATTGCACGACTATCTTAACATCCGCATTTTTACGATCTTCAATTAGTGGACATGTAATGTTAACTCTCACATATTGTTGTTGGTCCCACTACCATTATACTAACTTAATTTTCAAAATTCTAGGAATCTTTCAACCGTAAAATATTCATGCAACACTCTTTCACGTCAACCAGCACATTTCAGTTCTCTGTGTTTCTTCCTCATGTACCGCGGCATTCTCTATTCTCCCGGAAGATTTGAGCTTATATAACTTGATTGCATGCATTTAGGCACCATAAATTTTTCTTTTGAGAAGGTATTTGTTGTATATATAGTAAATGCACCAAAGCTAGTGCAGTCATCCATAATTACAAAAGGTGGTACAGAAAGATATCAATCCTTAAACTACTTACAAGGCACCATAACTATATCTACTATTGCTTCACCTTAATACTTTTTAGGTGGAGTAGACTTGCATTGCCTAAATAGTGTCTTGCTTCTACTTGTTCTAAAACCCTGCTCTTTACAGCGTCTCACTATGGAGCTTTTGATTTGCAACTCCCATGCACCTGAAGCCTCACAATGTATGCTACTCGTTAACTCACTCATAACTAGGATTAACAAAAAAAAAAAGTACACGCTCCGATATTAATGCGCATAAATACACGGACATACCCCCCCCCTCCCCCCCCAAGAAAAAATAAGGAAGATTAATGTTGGTCATAACATTGTGCTTGGTCTACACGCACACACCCAAACAAGAAATAGAAAGGGAGTAATACCTTCCACTTAATATTTGCTCATAAATTGTACGTGTGCGGGCGTGCATGTGCGAGTTGGAAAGAGAGAGGATTAGTGAACCAGCACTCCCTAAGAAGTCCGCAGGCATGAAAAATAGACCTAATCCTTGAAGCAGTTTGGAGCTCAAGTCTTCAAGTTGTGTTAACCAGCAGTGAAAGGGAAAAGAAAGAACAAAGCACAACTCGAAACATGTAGCTTAATCCCTAGAGTCTGAGGCATCCATCTATGGCCCGTTATAAGTTTAAACGGACCAGGAATGAAAAACCATACAGAAGGTTCCTAGGTTGATGTCTAAGAACTTCGGCTTTTCTAACTTGTTTATAATTTAGATTGAGAACTATGTAATAAACTCGAGTTCACATCTACTTCCACAAGTGCTCCAAGCCTTTGATATGGTCAACGCTCTCGCCTACCCCATAATCTATTTTTCAACCAGAAGCCTCTGATGACCAAACAAACTCGCTTACCACTTAATCTATTTTCCAACCAGCATGATCACTAAAGAAGAATGAGAATAGTGCTCTCCGTCCTGTAGATGTTTTCTAAACATACAATCTTGAGGCCGTGAATGGAGTCTGCCCTTAAGGAATAGGCCTATTAAATGCAACTCCAACCTTAATTTAGGAGTGCAGCCATGTATCCAGTCTAACACCCCTTACCACAGATTAACTTTCTATGGAGTCCACCCTCCGCTGTCTTTCAACATCAAAGTAACAATCATTGCCTCTACAAGATATATTACTGACTTAATGTCCTACGCACAGAACCCAAAGTAAGTAAATTTGACATAAACATCAAAAAACTAGGCAAAACCGGAAATATAAATTCCTTGGCACGCTCTAGAACATATCTTACAGAATTACCGGTACTAGAAGTATACTCAATCACAATATAAGAATGGACGCAAAATTAGAAAAGACAAAGGGACTGCAATCTTGAAGCTACAATTTTCAAAATGCAAATCAATGACCTAATATTCTAATAGAAAATGGATGGCCGTGTTTCATCAACATCGACATCTACAGGAATGATGACTTTATCTAAGCATACAATCACCAAGGTACACCACCCAAGCAGACAATCACTAGGGAAACAGTTTGGGGTTGAGGCATATGTGTAGTAAACAAGGAACCAACCTCCTAAAATTGTTACACCATGATCCTGTTTTTCAAAGCCGATGCACCACATAGCAGCACCTTCCTGTTAGAAACATTCACTTGAGTCACTTAGCTTTGTAGTTCATCAAAAAGACAACAGGGCTGAATATAGCATTGTTTATATAGTCTAAGTTCATCAATAGAGATTCCGGTACTCACAACAAAGCCCATATGGACAAGGTAGTCTGCTGGTCTTAAAGCCATCGATGCACCACCGTCGAAGTTTAGAGAAACTGGGGGAAATATCTCTGCTATGCTGTTTTCAGAACGAAACAGGGTGTCATATTT
Source organism: Nicotiana glauca (assembly GCA_026770625.1). NCBI lineage: Eukaryota > Viridiplantae > Streptophyta > Magnoliopsida > Solanales > Solanaceae > Nicotiana > Nicotiana glauca. The sequence continues at coordinate 20,436 of MU673690.1, read as the reverse complement.
GAGTCACCAAAGCAGCTGGGTAAAGACATTTTTGTCGTTAAGAGCTCAAATTAAATATCTATTGAATTATACAAGGACGAACCTTGAGGAGACTAAAAAGCACGGCTTTCCTCGTGAGATGATTGGCCTAACTGATGGTGAAACAGCAGCAGTTATCTGCAGATGAATGATAAAACAATTTTCAGGGGTTTTGATCAACAGTTATCAGCCCTTTTTCGCCAACCCCAACTTGCTTGGGACTTGGGCGTAGTTGTTGTTGTGATGTGGTCAGTTTTTATATTTAGAAGATGTGGATATAATTTTGGTACAGACAAAGAGAGCAATTGGACATTCAAGTTGAGATGGAGGGAGTAAACAAATTGGCCAAATGTAGGAACTTACAGCATTGACAAAGGGATCATAAGCTTCTGTGGCAATATAAGCCAAAGTTGTACCAGAATCCACAATAGTTCCTCGATTGCCAGATGTCGCAAACACTGATGGATCAACAGGCACCAACTGTCCATTAACAGCAATGCTCTGCAGGTATACATTGTAATGTGCCCTGCAAAAGTGGAGAGCGGATACAATCAAGCTCGCTAAAAACCATTTTCTTCCCTAGTGCCCAGTCCATCCCCGTGCTTATAGTTGGAAAACAAATAATGTCGAAAAGCATAAAAAATAAACATAACCAGGATATGTATTCAGTACAGCGTATTATGTACGTGCAAAGCAAAAATACCCATGGATTAAAAACTAAAATTGATGGAAATATGCCAACTATTAGCACAAGCCACACTAAAGATGAAAACTATTAAATCTATATATTCGTCATAAGCAAGAAAAGGAACTTCGTTGTACTGTAACAATACGTACTGTGACGGAACAAGGGGACTATATACGATTCTCGGATCCAAAATCTCACCAAGGACTAGTATACCTCCACCATTTCCCTCTCCTTTCAAGCAATGTGAAAATACTTTAGGAGTAATCCGATGAGAAGACAGTTGAGATATTACTGAAAGACCCTGTTGACCAAACCCAAATATCCCATCAATTGCTCTGTCCGTCTTGGTCAAGTCCCCAGACTGAGAGGTGCTGCACCTGTTTTAATTCATATCCAAGTATAAGCTTTGGTAAACAACATGGTTTTTTCATAAATTCGGCCAAAGATATTTCTGGTTCGAATGACCCACAACTGTTTCTAATGAAAATTTAAGTAAAGTTGTAGGGATATTTAAGAAATAACAACTCACCCAAAAATAATCGGTGCTGAAGAGTTGGCAATCAATGAGGTTCCCAGGACTGTGTCGAAATATAGTAAATCGGCTACGTAATGACCAGTTGTGCCACTCCCATCTCCATACTGAAAGGAGTAACCACACTGATTGGTTTCCGTAGAGCACTCAGCTGAGGAAGTTTGAACTATAGAAGCGCACACTTGGTCTGTGCAAGAAATGGGAGAAGCAGTTGACGAGATGGAAGCGTCATAGAAGTTGAGCTCAACCTGCACAAATGTAACAATGTCAGCAGCTTCCAACAGAAGTTTATTCATTCACAACACTTTATACAAGAAACTAAAAAAGGAATAACAAGATGAAAGGAAGATGAGTTACCCCAAGTCCACTTGTCTGAGGGCAATCATCGCAGGAACTACATGTTACCCACAGGATGTCACTGCCCGTGTCAATCTGCACATTGTATTCTCTTGGTGGAGTTCCCAGTCTTACTTTTGTAAAATAAAGGCTACAAAAGTAAGCATAGAAGAGAGAGAGAGAAAGAGAGGTGATGGTCAACAAAATCGATATTCAAATCAATAAGAATATCAGTCATCCTCAAACAACAGAAAGAAAATGCCAAACTGATATAGCAAATGGTCATCTTTAGAGCAACTAGAAACTCATTATTCGATCCTACCTAAATATTTTGCACCAGAACAAGAAACAATACAAGTTAAAGCAAACAGAACTATCACTAACATTAACATCACCAACCAACCTATAATTAACAAGAAAACACCTAGAAAAGGAAAACAGACAACTACTTTAATAAACTGAAAAACAATATGTAAAAGAGACTTCACAGGAATGTAATCTCAAATCCCAAGCTCACAAGGCCAACTAAAATCAATTACCTTCAAACTAAAAAAAACACAAAATTTACCTCAGAATCTGTGAGACCAACTTCATACGACATTAATAACATATCAAATTTTCCATAGCTTCCATACATTCACCAAAAGTTCCAAGTTTTAACATCATAAAGAATCAAACTTTCCCCAAAGGTGACTAAATTAACCAAACAAAACTCAACAACAACACTTCAGTCCCAAACAAGTGGGGGTCGGTTATATGAATCATCACTTCTTCATTTAAGCTTAACTCATATCATCATCATACAAATATAGCAATATAACTCCAACCCTAAGGCGTTGGCCTGATGGCAATTGACTTGAGCCTTGGGGTTTTGGTCCCTTTCAAGGTATCAAGTTCGAAACCCACTGGGTGCAAACAATTTGTGAGGGCCATCGGATCGGGTAAAACCTGAATTAACCGTGGTGCACTTGCGGGAAACTCCTTGCCGAGGACCTGTGCACCCCGAGATTAGTCGGGGCTCGAAGAGACTCGGACACCCGGTGCAAAATCAAAAAAAATATATAGCCATATAACTCCACAATAGAAAAAGGAAGACAGCACTAAAAACATCACAAATATAACAACATAATCTTATAAAAATGGTCATGACAAAGTAATTACCCGACAAGATAAGGGTCAGATGAACCGACAACAGGAAAATTAACAATCCCACCAGCAAAACTCTGCAACATTCGAGCATGTCTAGCTCTGTCCCTTGCTCTAACCTCCTCCAGCTCCACCTTCCCGTTCAAAGGAAAAATCCTTTCCAAACTAAGCACTCCCGCCGGCAATTTCTCAGCTCTGACGGCCACGGCGGCGGCAACAGCCATCACCACCGCCACCACCAAAACCACATTCAAGAATTTCATGCGGCATCCCATAAAAAACAGGTTCTTGAAAATGCTAAAATATGTATCAAAATCCACAAATTATACAAATATGAGTACAACCCAGCTCAAGAAACAATAAAAAGATTGGATTTTTAATTTTTTATCAAGCAAAATACAGGTTTTGAAAAAACTAAAATATGTATCAAAATACACAAATTATATAAATATGAGTACAACCCAGTTGGAGAAATAATAAAAAGACTGGATTTTTATCAACAAACTAGATGAACAAGAACAAGAACAGTAATCTTTTAGTATTTGGTTTCTGCTTTCAAGAGAGAGAAGAGGCAGTGGATTTTTAACTTTTTTTTATTGGTTTATTTTTTTATGTGAGTATATGAAAATAGAAAAATACATGAACGTTGAACATTTATAGTGGTGTGTTTTTAAGACAGAAAGCTTACGCAAGTGAGTAATCAAATGGTGGCGCTAATGAACTGTCAAAAATAGGCTTGTCGTACATGCTAAATTGGAGAGTTGTTACAAGGGTATTTTGGGGAAAAGAAAATTTTGTTCTTTTCTTAATTTGTGCTTGGTCTTAACTGATAGTATTAATTAATGAAAATTAAAATAATTAAAAGTTACTATTTTGTTATTGTTGTTGTTGCTGCTGCTTTTCCATAACTCTTTTCATTACTATATATCTGTTCCTTTTAATGCTATGACCATATTGGACTGTGCCGACAATATATCTATCAGAAATAATTTTTCTATTCACATAAGATAAGGATAAAATTGTATACATATTACTCTAAATTTGTTGTTATTATTGTAAAAAAAATTAAAAGGATAAAAGAATTAACAAAAAGTGGACTAAATAGTCTTGAGTGAAGTAGTAAGGCAATGTGGATAGACGGAGTAATAGCTTGTTTGGCCAAGCTTATTTTTTGTCAAAAGTATTTTTTTTGGGCCAAAAGTATTTTTAGCCAAAAATTGAGGTGTTTAGCCGAACTTCTGGAAGGAAAAAAAGTGTTTTTGACGAGAATCAGAAGCAGTTTTGGAGAAGCAGGAAAAAGTAGCTTCTCTCCGGAAACGTTTTTTTTTATAAGCATTTTTGAGAAAAATACACTTAGAAATATTTTTTAACAGCTTGGTCAAACACTAATTGCTGCTCAGAAGTGATTTTCAAACTAATTAGCCAAACACAAATTACTTCTCACCAAAAATACTTTTGAAAAAAGTGCTTTTATAAAAATACTTTTTAAAATAAACTGATTTTTGTCGAGTGGGATCAATGTCAAAAGATAAGTGCGTAGTTCACGCGCTTTTTACACAGGAAAAGGTCAAAATTATTTGAGTTCTAATTTTACAAGTAAATGAAACTTTTTTTGGGTCCATTTTCTTTTTGTGAATCAGTGATTTGCGGAATACTGTTTGATATTTAGCATAAAGTTGATTATGAATAAGGCTTTAGGGGGGTTGTATAGTGGGAATAAATTATTTCCGAATTATTATATACAAATTATTTATAATGGGAATAAATTATTTCAGAATTATTATATACAAATTAAATAATAATAGAATTATTTGGAAATATTTTTATTGGAAGATATTTGGTTCATTGAACTAAAAATAAAATATATGAGATATAATATAAATATGCGTTTAATTTATATTAGATAAGTTGAGGCAAATTTTTATTCTCAATTTTAACTTTAGATTATTCAAAAGATTTTGTCTGAAGAGCTCTGGAAAAAGGCATTTTTGTCAGTTTAGTATTTATTTTGGGACTAATTAATCCCAAAATTATTATTTCACCGTCAATGTCGAATATAATAATACCCAAGTGGGGGATTAATTACTCTCGATATCGCTATTCCGGATTCAAAAGTCCAACCAAACACACGATAAAATAATTTCGCATCTAATCCCAAAATTTTTATTCTTTATTTCTCGTACGGTCGTACTAGACGACCCTAAGATTTTCTTTCTCGTGATTAATTGCTTGTCGAGTATTTTATGTTTGATAGAGATCTATATAGGAATGAAAACATAAGTTTAGTTTTATTTTGAGAACTCTTAATTACATTAAAAGATACATTTTTAATATTACAATTAATCTTTTAAGAATAGAAACGGCAAAATTAGATTTGAATGATTTGTATAACTGATGTAACTAGTCTGAGGTTCCATTCTATAAACATTATAATATGTAAATATAATCCACCAAAAACATAATTACGTAGGTAATACAATTTTAATAGTTATACTAGGGAACAAGAATGAAAGAAATAAACTAACCTAATCCACACTTGGTCAAGAGTTAAATTTGTGATCTCTTAATCACACAGTAAGAGTGCCAGTTTGTTCAAATTGCTTCTGAATTATGACTTCTGATAAATAAAAATCAATTGATGCAGATATTAACATATCAATATGTCATTGTTTATATTATGTTATGGTAATGAGAAACTAAATGCTTAAAAAATTAAAATTAGTTTAACTGCAAAACAGTTTCACCTTAATATTCAAAAAACGATTACTCCCTCCGTCTCATATAAACAATCGTGATTACTAAAAATAGTTGTTTCAAATTATTTGACACTTTAAAAGTTCAAGACAAAATTAATTATTTTTTTCTTTTTTTACCCTTAATAATAATTGTTCTTGAAGATAGAGATAATATATAAATAGAATAAATATTCAATGAAGAGAAATTTTATCTTAAGGCATAAATAAGGATATAATAATATAATTTATTTCCTAATTATTGTTTCTTAAGGGACGTATAAAAGGAAAATAATAATTTTATATATAATTTTATATATATAAGTTGAATCATTCATGATGAACTCTCTTACCCCTTTCTCTATTTTTAATTTTTTTTATATGGAAAAAGCATAAAATATTTTGATATGCTTTAAAAAAAATGTTGGAACCTAGAGTAAGTAGACCTGTGCATAAAGTATCTTGCATACATGCAGGGTCCGAGGAAGGATCACATTCCAAGGAGGTGTGACGTAGGCAACATATACTAATACAAGTATCAATGACTGATTTTACATTTCGAATTCGTAACTTATAAGTCACACGACGAAAATTTTATTGTTACTCAACGACTTAAACTAATACTAATATTTTAAAAAATAGTAAAATGTGAAGGAGACGGACAACAAGAGGCACGAGGGCATGTACAAAACAGTGAGGAGGTAATTTTGGCCCTACAATCTAGTTGGATTTGGACATTCATCAGTAATTGAAAATGTACCTTTAATTGTCAGATCTCATTTAACTGCTTACAGTCACAGAAAAATATGCTATGAAAAAATAAAATAAAAAAATAATTGGCAGCAGACACATTGTTGACAGTTGACTCATTTATGAGAAGACAAGACCACCCACAACAACAACACCCCAGTATAATCTCATTTAGTGAGGTCTGGGGAGTGAATTCACAATCTCTCGGTTGGAAGTGCGGGTTGCTTACCAACATTCAGAATTAAAATATTTTTCCACGATCTGCAAATATTTTTATGATTTTTTATATTCAAAGTTGTAAAACTGGAATTTTTTTTAATTCTCGTACACATTTAATGAGAAGTCATAGACCAAACATTTTCAGAATTCAGCACATTCAAGATTCAGATTCGTAGTACTAGTATGTGTGTCTATTGTGTATTCTTCTATTTTCCTGCTGTAACTTTTTAAGTTTTGAAATTCTTTTTCCCACGTTTTAAATTATTCTCTATTTATTATTTAATTTCCAAATTATAGCACTAAAAATAAAGTCTTTTTACTCATTTATTATCGTGAATATGTTAGAAGTGTGTGGCTGAAGTGTGACGTGATAATTTAAGGGAATTATAAGGTCTAATATCTAATATTTATAATATAAATTTTTATGATACTAACAAGTCTAAATTTTGCCGCTTTTACGAATTCCAACTTCTTTTTCAAATACAATTATTGTGTTTTTATTAAATATCAAACTCGATATTATTTTGAAGGAATATTTTATATAGAAAAAAAACCCTTTTTTAGAAAAAAAAAAACACATTTATACATTCATCATTACCCGTCCAGTCCACCTTTTACCTATAAATTTTGTACCATTCAACTATTAGGCATTAAAAGGGCAGAATATTCCCTAAAAAAGGACTAAATTTAAGGAGAGAATCTTGGTGTTAATTGATTCTACATTAAATTTAATTTTTAAAAAGAGAAATGAGATTTCTCATCTGCGTATTTTTCTCTAGAACTACAATTCAAATTCTCGAAAAAAAAAGAACGAACAATTCAAATTTCCGAGTTTCAACAACTCGAAGTTAAAAAATCTATTCTTCCATATATTTTCCACTATTGATAGCCATTAAAAAGCTTGAAAGCTTTGAATTCAAATTTCGATTTTCAAAAATCATTATTTGTTTGGATTNAAGGGAGAGAGGAACGTAAGAAAAAGACATATTTCCAGAAATTGTAGATAAATTGTAGTTAAATTGTAGAATTGTAGATATATTGTAGATAAATTGTAGATAAATTGTAGATGAATTGTAAATTGGGAAGACTAAAACTTCTACAAATTTTGTACAATTATGTCGAAAATGCCAGTTATGCTACAATTGAAATGAGAATTTGGATATTAAAATTCAATGTATCTATTTTGTAGATATCTTGTAAATAAATTGTAGATTATTT